>QLOY01007547.1:0-14468 GCA_003313965.1 Megacollybia marginata
CGCGTAGGCGTCGGTTGATGCGACGGCGTCGACGAAGTCGATGGCAAGTGATGTCGAAGGCGAGATTGCAGATGGCAATGCACCAGGTAAGAAGTAGGAGGTAGGCGAAGTTATCGACCGAGATGAGTGAGGTGAAAGAGTTTAGTTTTGGTATTTTGTAAGGCGACGAGCAAAATGAGAGCTTATCAGGCCACTCAAAGACTCGGTGAAACTTATAATACCAAAACTAAAGAATACAGCGAATAGTTACTGGTTTAAATACTGAGTGGCTATCTTCTGGGGCGTAAGGAATAGGGTTAGAGGGTAGAGATACGAAGGGAAAGAGATAAGCTATCTCTGCCTCATGTCTGCGATAAGCTATCAGAAGTTAATTTAAGAGATAGCGGATAAGTGAGATGAAAGATAGCGTGATATGAATGTGAAATGAATACGGTTCTGATAAGGCATGTGGTTGGGTGCTTGATAAGACGGGCGCTAAAGTGGGAAATCGTAACATCCACACTAAGACGACTCATTCATGACCACTGCCGATCGCCATGCACAGGGGGTATATGTTGATTTAGTGGTTCTACTTCCTCGAGTAGCTCGTTCAAATAGCCTCACTCAATCTTTCCAGGCGTTCCTCAGCATCACAAATCTTCATTTCCGTCCAGCTAGGATGTTGACAGTAGATGTTTCGATTCTCGTCGAGCTCAAGCGCCCACCCACTCGACATCCTAAAGATATTATTTCTTATCTGAAAGATGTAGAACACCTGCTAGAGGCCGCTTCTTCGCAATGCAGACAGCAGGCCCAGTGTCTTTTCTCATCTTTGAAGTATTCCCATCAGGATCGAGTCTTTGTGATTGCAGCTGCCAGGGAATGGTGGTGTTTTCGGACGCTGTCAAGAACGGCAATCTTGCCCAGCTTTCTCTCTACAGCAATACATTTGCAGTCTTGATGACGACTGGTCTATGGATGAAGAATATGAGGTCGACTCCGACTCGGAGGAATTTGTGCAGCCAGCTGAAGTTCCCAAAATGGCACTACTACTCGCAAACCGGTGGGAAGAGGAGATGCGTAACTTGAAAGAGAAGGATCGTCAGACCAAAGAACGACAGGAACGGGTGGAGCGGCAGAACATACATCAAGAAATGGAGAATGCACCTTTAACATCTATATGGCCCATTAGACAGTGTAAAAACGACATCGCTATTGAATGAATTGAGAGCAGCGGCCATCTCTTCACCAGTTTGAATACAGTCAAATTAATGGCCGAGGTTCAATTCTGTCAAGAAGCGGTGTGGTAGCCGGTGCGAGAGGAATGAGGTCGAGTTTATATAAGTCGTTCCATAGAGCTCCTCGACCAATGACAGAATTGGACTCGAGCAAAGAGATTTCTCCTTTGCGAATCCAAGTGGCAACACCCTTCTTGTCAATTCACGCATGTAGAGGGGGGACATGCAAGATGTTGTTGAGGAGAACCAAGGTATCTCTTCCATCAACTTATGTCTGTAATTTTACCAAACCTCTTCCTGGTGCAGTTGCGGATAGTCCGCTGTCAAAATGATTGACCCAAATCGGATTCTGTAATGTTTTGTAGGAGTGGAAGAGGCAGCGGTCATAAAATACATGTCGTGTAGCCCCTGTATTGTAAAACATCGCAGTTTATTTCGCAATAGAGGTATTCAAGTTGAAAATAGTGGGAGAACACTGACAGACTGTATCAGCTTGAGACTCATGAATGGGAGGGATGTAGGTGTTAAGAGTGATTTGGGAAATGGAATCTTGAACAAGATTCGCATGAACAGTATCAGAACTATCAGCAGAATCAATTGCATCAAGTTGTGAACATGATGGTGTAGTAGTAGCATTGTAAGCAGTAGATGTCGAGCTAGAGAGAGTAATTCTCAGAATATGCAGGTGGGTTTGTATTTGGTTGATGGAACTGACAACTATTAGTTTCTGTTAATTCGTCTTCTCATTGAATACGAGCTCATTTGTTATGTGGTAAATGAACCAGCTTCGAACCTCTGAACCATTCAAGATGTATTTGAATTCCGTGTAATTATTGGTTCAACCATCATCCGTGAGCTTTGTCAACTCGAGTCGAAGCTTCTCAGCTGATGTAGTCATCTCAGGTGTAGTATTGGACAACATTGGATTGGAATGAGTAAAAGGGGGTTTTATGCTGTATTGACGAGTAATGGTTCTTTCTTCAAAAATCTTTAAAACCTGGGGCCCATAACCTGTTAACGACTGGTATGGGATAAGGAACACTTTAATTAGTGATATAGATAGCTGGTACGGGATAAGGAACACTTAGGGGTTCTCCCGTACCTAGGTTACTAATATAGTAATGTCTGGCGGTGAAAGGGAACCTCACTGTGCAGTGATGGGAAAATGAGGTGAGCCGACTATGCTACAAAGAACGAACTGCCTAAGTGAAGGAGGCGAGGTAACTAAACCACCCAATGCAAGAGGTAGCACCCTCTAAGTACTGCCCTGATGCTTCTTCTAAGTAACAGAGATGTTCTATCCCCTTGTAAGTTCATGAGATCAGTTTAACTACAAAAGAGATATGCTTCGATTTGACTTAAGCGAACTGTGATGTTCCAATATATATTCGTTAGGTAAGACCTAAGCATTGTGGGTGAGACTCTGATTAAGAGACCTCAGGGGTCACTATGCGAAACAATGAAGGAGGGTGTTCATTAGAATGAGTGGAGACTTTTCTAGAAGTACTCAAAATGCCAGAGTTCAGGACCATGGACCTAGTTTGCCAATGTAACGAACACTGGTCTTAAGTGCATGACTCCTTAGGGCAGGTGGTGGCAAGTGCAGAGGAACTGTGCTGGCTATTAAGCAGTACTAAGTCTGTCAGCAACAAGTGCGGCCTTGAGGATATGAGAGAGGAGGAGGTACTAAATCGGTGACTTGCACACAAGTTTACTTCGGTGACTACGGGAACTGTTCTGGCCCTTAGGTGGTACTGGGTTCGCTTAACTTCAAGTTGACAATGCCTTAAGCGATAGTGCTCGGGCACTCCACGATGCAAATGTTCCCTAAGCGGTACTAGTTAGTCTTAGATGCAGCAATTTCTCATGCGATTAGAAGCTATGTAATCTGGTGGTTCAAAGTGCAAGGTAGTATATACCTGCGAAATACATGCTGTTCTGTCTTCGTCTGTATTCTGTCTTTTCCTTTCCATTTCCTCCCAGCTTTATACTCTCTGATTCCTCATCCTTTTACTGCAGTAGGAGTGCTGTGCCGTAGATATGTGTCAATCGGGTGTTGTAATCTCGGCATGACATGTCAATCCTCCTTTAAATGACAGAGGAAGGTTGCTGAGAATCCCTAAGCCAAGTTAGTTAGTAGGCAGCCTTGTTGTGCGGATTCTGCACTGGCCCCAACACTTCAATGGTTTGTTTCTCTGTCTCTGGGAAGTGTCCTAACTGACTTCCTCAACTGTTTATTTCTTTCTAGTCCTTCATGTAACAATGACATTACACTGCCAGCACTGTCCCTGATCGGGCACTTCCTAAGTCATTCTTGTTGCCCTAAGACCTCCCCGATCTAGCTATAAGAGAGACTGCTTTAACACTGTTATTGGCTGATGCTGGACTCAAGACTTTTGTTGTAGTGTAGAGGATGGTCAAGGTGACGGCAAGTGAATTAGATACAATTAACCGAGCTACAAGCCCAAGCCAACTCGTCTTAACTCTAGTTTGACTGTCCGTCTGAGTAGTATACTCAGTAATCGACGCCACATGCCTCTTATGACATGGGGTACCTTCTAACCTATAGGCTTATCCCTTAGAGAGTCTTTCTCTTGTTGAGGGGATGCCTGGAATTACTTTAAGCAGTATTTCGAAAGACTTTCAGCCTTAGCCACCTAGCGGTCTTATCAGTGGTTACTCAGCCACATCATCCTCTAACAGTTCTTGTTGGATGACAGGGTTCCAATGCGAAGTATGGCGTCCCCAAGGTCAACTTTACTGCTTGATCTGGACAGAGATAAGGAAGTAAGAAGAGAAAGAAAGGGCCACTTGCCGTAACACCACCTGGTGCTCTGTGTGTAAGTGAGTGAAGACTGGCATGCATGATAACTTGTGTGTTGGTAAATAAATGACTTTAGATAGGCTTAGAACAGTCATCAGGGATGGTTATGATGTAAGTTTAGTCAAAAGCAGAGACGAGTGTAGAGTCAATGAAGAGTCTGTTTAGAATCATCGGGGACGGTTATAATATGTAGGTTTGAGAGTCAAAAGCAGAGATGAGTGTAGAGTCAACGAGGCAAACAAGGCAGTGTGGAGTTAGCCTGGTGAGTCAAGCAGGTGGTAGCAGTGTAGAGGCAGGAATGCAATGAATGAGGACCCAGGAGATTGGGACTGTATGTAATGATATTACCTACAGCGTGTATATGCGGCAGGGAAACATTAGCAAACCATCTTGAAATGTCTTTCTGGCCAGGGAGGGTTTCTGTAAGCAGGTAAGAATCCTGGTGCTGCTAAAAGACAGCCTAATACTCTCACAGACAGTTTCCCCTTCCCAACTATGTAGGAGAGACAGATGAGCATTAAGCACTAATGTGCTAACATTGATGGGCGCATGTCAACAGACATGTGATCACATTGATCCAACCCACCATAAATGCACCATTGTCTCTCATCTATCCTATTCATTTGATGGTGACCTTAGGTCAATCAACAGGGTATAGTTGCCGACAAGCTAGAGGGTCACTCAGTTGACTATACCACCAATTCAAAGATGAAATTAGGGAACTGGGTGTGAAGCATCTAGCGAATTCGTTTGCTTTAAATGAAGACATAAAGTTCGAAATTGTGGGTAATCGGGCTGGTCTATACAAGTATACAGGGTTGAATACTGGTGTTTAGCTATTGAATACCACTGAATGAAAATCACCATATTTTAGGGTGAAATATATAAAAAGTATGTGTCAAATATTAATCAGGTTTTCTACCTACTTTTCTGCAAACTATGAAGGAAATAATAAAGGTGTTTTCTAAATATTTGAGTGACAAACAGGTGCAAGATATTTTCAAAGATATTCAAACTATTTTTAAATATTGGCAAAGTCTTTAAAGGTATTTCGAATATTTGTTGACTGCTTAATTTTCTATTTTGTGCCAAAATTTTTAAAAGAGCCATTTGTTATTTCCTACATATTTTGCAGACAGTTAGATAAGAAGCTTATTTAATATCCTTTACATATTTATTGTCTATTTTGCCTCAAAATATGGTGATTTTCATCCAGTGTACAGGAGTATAGAGATTGAATACTGGCCCATGGCCATTGAATATAAGCCTATGGAAGGTGAATGCATACCTATAAGGGTGTATACATGTCTATTAAGAAGTTATATGTGTCTATTTTTATTTTCATCGCCGGCTTTTGAAAAATAAAATGCAAATTGTGTGAGAACAAGAGCATGTATGGCAAAATGAATATTACCATTAGAACCACATTGAAATTCTGCCTCTGTTCATATAAGAAAGTCAAAAGTTCCCACAGTCATAACTTGCCTAATCTGGGCATGCCATGGCTATCTTGCCTACATTTGTTATCAGGATATGTTTCCCTCATTCTTACTAAAAATAGCTTTTCATAATCAGATCATGTGATTTACCTGATTCTCATACATATACATACACACAGCAAAATGAATATCTACCATCTGCATCTGTCTATATAAAGAAGTTCAAACTTCCCACAGTCAAGGTTTGCCTAATATAGGCATGTGCCATGAGAAAATGAATACTACAATGGTAATGGCATTGAAAATTGCTACCATACCAATTTGTAAAAAGTTCCCATGCCTAGCCTTTACCTAATAAGGTTGTTCCCACCACCCACGGTATTCCCAGCTGCAGGATATTTTTTCTGACTTTTTTCTGATTTTTCCTGATTTTTCTGTATTTTTTTCTATTTATTCTACTATTTATAGTGTCCCAGACCAAAAATAGTTGTGCCAGGGTGCCGAGGGGTGCCGAGGGGTGCTGCAGACCTGCCTGGTATGCTATAATATGGCTCTATTAAGTTGCCTGCTGCTTTTTCAAAAGGCTTTTCAGGCAAAACCCGTACCTTTTGCAAAAGGAGCACAGATGGGTGAGTCTTTCCGATACTCCTAGATATGACGGTGTAGACCTTTCCAGGCCCTCGATCATCTGACAAAGAGATCAATCCTAAAGTCATGATGACTCCAACATTTTCGATCCTTGATCGTAAATTCTAGATCAGTGGTGCTGACCCGATCGACATAGTCCCGAGCTCCGGTTCTAGACTAGACCAACTCCTAGACTCTTTCCAAGTCTGACCGCATTCGAGTCGCAGAGCTTTCTAACTTCCACCAAGCCAATTCTTGACCAGTCGACTTTTCTAGCTTTCAAGTCGTATACTATTGTTGGCTTCTCTAGATAGTCAAGTTTTCTAGATTTCTACTAGATAGCTCAGATTTGAATGATATCCTTTCTTTCACTAAGTAAACCCTCTAGCAATACCTCATAGAGTCTAGCCGATTCATTAGTTAACCGTATCTCAGGTGATAGCTAACCACGACTCATGGATCCCGTTTTCTAGTTCTCTAACACATAGCTTTAACTGTGGCGTAAGCTATAACGAGTAATTCCTTACAGCATCACCTGAATACTGACCGTCAATTTCTTGCGCTGCGAATTTGAGATCCACCAAGGTCCGAGGTTTTCTGCCCGGACGCTCCGTAAGTTTGGTTCGGAGCCGAGTCGGAAGACCGCGCCAGAACTGAAATCGTAAGGCATTATCGTCCCAACCTACCAGAGTAGCTGCAGCATTGAAATGCACGATGTAGTTGGCGATAGGTTTAGAAGAGTCCATGACCAGATTGTTGATAGTATTCTCCGCGGAACCGACCGAATCGTAAGGACTGAAGTTATCCGACAAGACCTGAACGAATTCGTGAAAGTCGGTGCGCCATGCCGGAATGCGGGCAAAAGGGTCTTGCAAGGTCGTGAAGATGTCGGGAGCGAAAAAATCCTTGGCTACACTGGTTAGAAATGACAAGGCGAAATTCACCTTCTTTTCATCCGTTGGGAAATCGTCGGGATGATTGGAAAGATGCATTGCGATGTCGACCGGTTTCTGAAGCGGGTGGTGGAGGACCGATTGCATGTCGACGTTGTCAGGAAAAGTGTTGAGAAATAGACTGAGCTGTCAATGGATCGGGTTCTGAGGATAAAGATCGGCGGGCTGGATCGCGGTAAGTTGCGAAGCTTGAAAAACCGTAGCTTGGACGTGGAGGGAGAAACTGAGTAAGGCCTTGCGGGAGGATGGGGGATCTAGAGACAGGTTGATCGGGGGATCTAGGGGATGTCGAGGGATCAGACATCGGTATGGAAGATTAGACAAAAAATACTGTTATGTCCCATGCAGAACGACACTGTCGTGAACACTATTCGGTGACGTGCTTCTATAGCCTGTGTACCATAATTTCCGGGGGTCTCCGAACGTGTCTGAAGGGTTCCGACAGAGGTCCAACGGGAACCAACGTTACGGAGTCGGGTTGCTGAAGTTTAAGGTATCGGGAAGTTCGGGAAGTCGGGAAGGAAGGTCGGAGGGCAAACTGGAGAAGGTTGCACGAAGACAAGACTGGAAGACAACTAGATTTTTCGTCTGAGTACTACCGACTATCGACAGACTATTTATACTACTACCGGAAGAACTCCAGAATATAAGCGAGGTCATGAGGTATACATGAGGCGGTAGATAATCAGAACGAGGTATCGGGTAACTAACTAAGAACAAAAGAGTGAATACAGAAGTAAAGAGATCACCAGCATCCCGGCTCAGATTGTGGAGCGCCGTTCCGTATGTTCCTGGAGGTGTCCAATGGGTTCCGAAGTCGGGCCGTCGGGAATGTAGTGGAAGTACCGACGGGAGCGTCAGGCGTCGGGATCAGATCGGCGCGGCACGTAACACATTTAGGTGGTACGATAGCCCTGCCAAATTTATCAGGGATCTATGCAAAATAGGTATGATAAGTTATCATATATCTAATGCATAGATCCTACAGTACCAGGTGATTATCTACCGCCTCATGTATACCTCATGACCTCACTTACACTCCGGAGTTCTTCCGTTAGTAGTATGCATAGTCTGTCAGTAGTCGGTAGAACTTAGACGAAAAATCTAGTTGTCTTTCAGTTTTGTCTTTGTGCAACCTTCTCCAGTTCACCCTCCGACCTTCCTTCCCAACTTCCCGAACTTCCTGATACCTTAACTTCGGAAACCCGACTCCGTAACGTTGGTTCCCATCGGACCTCTGTTGGAACCCTTCAGATACATTCGGAAACCCTTGGAAATTACGGCACACAGGCTACAGAAGCACATCACCGAATAGTGTTCGCAACAGTGTTGTTCTGCACGGGACATAACAGGCGTCAAATAACGAGTACACTACTCAAATGGGCAGTCAAACTAGAGTTAAGATGAGCTGGCTTGGGCTTGAAGCTCAGTCAACTGTATCTAACTCACATGCTGTTACCTTGACCATTATCTATACTATAACAGAAGTCTTAAGGCCATAGTCAGCCATTAAAGGGGTTAGAGTTATCTCTCTTAGAACTAGATCAGGGAGGTCTTAGGGAGACCACCTATGGTTCCCACCCTGACTTGCTAATCGGTGGGCGTACTCCGGTGCCTGCCAGCCAACCGATTTGTGGTAAATGTTACCATTTCTCACACCCGTGGTGAGTTCCTGTGGTGACCTCTTGACTTACACTCTCGAAAAGCTCAGCTACTACAGTATGGCATCTTTTCCATCCCTGACAGCTATCCGCTCTTTCCCCGAGTTGCAAGTAATAATGTCAAACAGTGGCTTCTCACGACGCCAATCCTTGATCGACATCCACTGCATGCACTTCACCAAAAGTCCCAACACTGGTACACTTATTCAGTTCATGCGAATTAATTACTGTCTGTAAGTATTTACGAGCAATGACATACTAATTACCTCCATCCCTCACTGTTGTATGTGGCGCTGATAGATGTGATGCTTGGCAAGTGACACCGCAAGTCAGGGTGCGACAAAGATTGATTGGCCAATGGATGAAAAGCCAAAGTGGGAATCCATTTCAGCTGTCAACTTTGTGCCTAAACTTCCTTGTTCCTACACAGACACATGAGTCAGAGAAGCCACGGACTCTCTAGTTTGGTCAAAGTCAGGTATGGTTGCCAGTGGGCGGTCATACTACTCTTCTACAAGTACGAATTCCAGCCAAAAGAGCACCACTGTGAAGAGAATCAACAAGACAGCTGTTCAGATGGCTAAACAGCATCGAATCCTTGTGTCGCAAATTGCTAGTGTGTACCCATTCATATTTGCCCATTTCACTTTTAATATATTGTTTGTTCAGGTCTTGACTTCATTACTCGTGAAAGCATACTACAATCAAGCTCTGGTGACATTCTCCTTTCATCTGATTTCTCTACCCAATTCGACGATGGGTGGGAAGATATTGATGATATCGCATTTGCAGTACCCCCACCTGGGGAAGAGGCTATTCTCTTCAGTCATGCTGGTGGTGAAAATGTCTTTCAAGCCACTTTAGAATCCATGCTTCCATGGTATGTATCTACTTCATATTACTGGGTTAACTGCCTAATCTCATATACATATCCAGCCGCTCTGATCCTCATACCCGCCATGATCGAGTACAACGCCAGATTGACAGTTGGCGCCCTCAGATGATGAAAATTACTGATGCCTTTCTCGCATGGAAAGCGGATGGCTTCCCTGGACCTGACCCTTCTACCGCTTTGTGGGAAATTGTTGTGGTCTCTTTTTCGGGTAGGAATCACTATGTCCTTTCATTAACTTATCTTGCTAATAGAATATGGCAATCGATGTTTTACACATCCACCAGGTTCAAACTTGGTAAACGAGACCCTTTCAAGACACGGAGTGATTGGTGCAACTCCGGATCGCCCAAGTTCAGGATTTACATTCAATTTTCTTGAGACTTTTCGACAGCTGCATCGTGTATGTCCATGATTAAGCATTACTGCAGTATCAACAGCACTACGACATATCCATAAGGTAAAGACCAATTTTATTTCATCCTCTCATGCTTACATGGCACCAGCTTCCTCCGAATGAAGGACTGGGAGATCAACTCCGATCAGCATATGACTGCTATCTCGCTATACTCAGGGACATAGACATTCGTGTCCAGAGTGCACTTGGTCGCAGCTCGAAGGAGACTATGAATTCTATCATTTGCCCCCCTTGTTTCTACAAACTGGATGATGACCCCATCCTTGATCCTGCATTTCTTGCAGCCATGGATGGAAACAATTCTCTGAAGCTTGTTGACAGTGCCTTTCGAGCTGGCAAAGTGTGAAAGGATGACCGAACCCTGGCTTCTGATCAGTGGGTAGAACTGGATGAAGTTGATATGTTCAAGGATGAAGTCACTCGGCAGAAAAGGCATCAAGGAAAGGTTGACTTCCCACTGTCTATGCCTCAGTTATGCAATGCTTCGCATTCAGACACCCCAGGCATCGACAAACCAAATGTCTGCCTCCATACAGCACTTGCTTCAACAGATCTTGATGATCCCGATGTTGCTGAAGAGATCACATGGCTCAACACTGATGAGCTTGACGGCCTTGAGCATTGTGTCAAGACCTGTGTTGAACGGTGGCATAATGCAGGGCCAGAAGCAAACACTTTTGCTTCCAGGACCAAGACAAGCATTGTAACTCAGGTATGCTTCCATCTCATAGCTTCTTCGATCATTTCTTAGACTATTAGGCCGATTCATCTTCAATAATTACCATCAAGCGCTTGAGAGGATCGAACTACAGGAGCCACAGCTATTAATGCTCTCTCTCGAGCTCAACATCTCGACTGATGAACTGGAACATTACCTCCAAGAAGAACATTCATATCTTCATGATTTCAAGGCCAACAATCACCAGTTGGCAAAAACATCTGAGTACATGGAACTTCTGTCAAAATTGGACACTGCCAAGTAAGTACCTTGTCTACGAAACATTAATTTCTGACATGGGTGTCAGATATAACTCAGATAAAGCGAAAATGGAGCACCAGAATCTCGAGTACAACCGTGTTCACAAGAAACTCACTGAGAAACAAGTGGCTCAAGTTAAAACTCGCTACCGGACAACATTTCAGCGATGGGATGCCATTAATGAAGAGGTGTTGTGTTTTGAAGAGGAGCATAACATCCAGGAGCGATGGATGCCAGGGAGTGACGAGTATGAAAATGGTTTGGTTTCACTTCGAGAACAAAGGTACAAGGTTGCCTTGGATCATTTGGAACATCTTGTGGTTCAGCGGCTGTTTGAGATGACAAAACTAAACATTAGTGGTGTTGGTACGTCATAATGAGTTTTTTTTCTTGACATATATTCATCTCTTGCACATCACTGTATTAACGAAATGTAACACCTTACACAGTCAGGACACAAAAGACACAGTCACATTGGCTCAACACACTCAGCACATTACACACTTGCCCAACACACTTGCCACTGTGTTTGACATTGATAGATCACATGACCTGCTTATTACTGTAAATATAAGTAGCCATGATGTAGACGATTCAGAATATGTAATTTGTTTGCTGAGATAAGCTGAAATGGGCTGGGAAATGAGCAAATAAACATGCCCATATCCGGAAGGTCAGTTGTACAAGAAAGTGAAAATTTGTGGACCTAGGTTTTTTGAGGCTGCGATTTCAACTGTACAGTTGGTGGGAGATGGAAATGCCTTTTTTGGCAAGATATAGACAGGTGCTAGCCTGAAAATTTATGGGCCTGGGCTGCAATTTCAACTGTGACATGAAATTGCCTAACTGATATATGTCTTGTTGTTTGGTCACATGATGTATCACATCACACCCCAAATCCTATCCTGCCTGTTTTGACTTCCTTTCACCCTGGTTGGGTGCAAATTTTTGATGCCATTGGAAATAAATTTTCAGGCTAGCACAGTCACCTGTCTATATCTTGCCAAAAAAGGCATTTCCATCTCCCACCAACTGTACAGTTGAAATCGCAGCCTCAAAAAAACTAGGTCCACAAATTTTCACTTTCTTGTACAACTGACCTTCCGGATATGGGCATGTTTATTTGCTCATTTCCCAGCCCATTTCAGCTTATCTCAGCAAACAAATTACATATTCTGAATCGTCTACATCATGGCTACTTATATTTACAGTAATAAGCAGGTCATGTGATCTATCAATGTCAAACACAGTGGCAAGTGTGTTGGGCAAGTGTGTAATGTGCTGAGTGTGTTGAGCCAGTGTGACTGTGTCCTTTGTGTCCTGACTGTGTAAGGTGTATATACCCTGCACATCAGGATACAAGCAACGCGATAAAATCAGCAAGGTGCTCAAAACTCGGGCTGAAGGTATCCGTCAAGCACTTGCTGCTTATAATAACGCAGCAGCCTTGCTCACACCTCCACGAGAACAGCTCACCTGGAACAGGGTCGTGGATATGACAACCCTTGCAGAGTTTGATCTCCTGCGAAATGCCTGTCTTGACATTTGCACCCTTCCCTGGACACAGCCTCATCATTGAGAAGCTATGAACCTTCACTTTGGTATCAAGCGTGCCAAAGAGGAGATTATACGGTTAAATGTCGCCTTATCACATTCATGATTGATGACCACACAGACTACCAGATGGCCATTCAAGCTACGCAGAGAGATAATCCTAATTTGGCAGCTTTCCTTCATCAAGATAATGAGTACCGCAATTCTATCAATTGCCACATAGCACGATATCTGCAGAAAACTGCCTCCCTAAAAGGATATAATGGTTCCATTTCACAGTTCACAGGATCGATGATCCCTGGGTCCCGAGTAGGCCACCACCATTCAACCTGTTCACTTCCAGACTGGGCAGTTAATCTTTTCAGTCTGACTCGGATTGAAGTGGAGGAGCCCTTAGAGAATTGTGTCAAACCAATTGCAATTGAGCAGATGGTTTAGTGGTGGAACTCATGGAGAACTTTGCCTTACATGCAATAATCTGAGAGTGTTAGCAAAATAAAATTGGATTCACTATATGGCAGATGCCAAACATGCACAGAAACTCAAAAAGATATTGGTAAAGAATTACCATAGTGTATTGTTGGCAAATTCTGAGTCAAAGTCGTTCGAAACCTGGCGCGGTCACATGATCTCAAAGCGCCGACCTGCTGTCTGAATTTGCGACTTCAAAAACAGTCTTTGCAGTCTGTGACTCAGATCAGAGGTAAAAAATCATACAAAACCTGAGTATCACCTTGTCTGTACAAAAACGGGTGTAACCTATAATGATGATGGGGGGCCGGCTGTCACTCAGTATATATAGACTCGGAGAAGCTTTGAAGTGGCATTTACAGAGCAAAGAGCTATGGTGGTGAAGTCAGACTATAATGTGGCGAAGTCAGACTATTAGTAGCACATAACACTGACTGTCACACCATCACTCTTCTTTCCTCACCGTGATCATCTGTTGAACCTGCTTTTTTTTTCAGTGCCACTGTCATCAAATATCACTACACTTGTGCCTCAGCATGTCATCTTTTGCCAGTGACATTACAGACTCAGACTCCGAATACTCGCTAAGCACTTCTGAATCTTGCTCAGAATCGGAAGGCTCTATTAAAGAGGAAGGTGACACAGACCTTGAAAATGAGATTGAAGATCTCTACAGTGAGGAACTAGAGGCCGCAAACAGGGATAATATATGGAAGCGCAATGAAGGCTATAAAAGGTATCGTCAATGGTGAGTACATCTTGCATTGGCCTTATAACATCATGTCTAAGTTGGCTGTAGAAATCGTGACATCGTCAATGAAAAAGCCCGTCTGAGAGCTCGAAAGAGAGCGGAAAGGTAGGCCTGATTGAGAATCGATCTTGAGCATGCTGAACTGATGGTGGTATACTAGTTTATGCAACTCCACTGATCCCTTACTCTTGCAGGCTGCCAAAATGAGACGCAGAGCCATCTCTGCAGCATACCATGAGCGGTGAGCTGTCTCCGAACCATGTTGCTCACCGTATGCAGGCTGACCGATTCAGTAACCGTTGATATGCATGATATGCATCCAGGCCTGAAATCTTTCAATTTGCAAAGTACTAGCCTCTAAATAAACATGGGAAAGACTCCCGCGGAGGTACAACCATCAGCGGAGGAGTGGGATAGGTGGAATAGCTATATAAGGCAACACCTAGGCCTCTAACTGCATAAAACCCTTTGGTTGAGATGAATGAGTTGGCTCTTGATAGAGCTATCTTATTGTATCCAACTCTGATAAAATGCGCAGCCCCGCTGAGGTATGCTAAGATATGTACAAGAGCTAAATTAAGTTCGGATAAGCTGGTGTCGCTCCCGCTGAGCATTTCAAAGCAGGAAATCAAACATAGACTGGAACCAGAAGTGAACTAAAAGAGAACATGGAATATCACCC
>QLOY01007552.1:0-13603 GCA_003313965.1 Megacollybia marginata
ATCTAAGATAGGCAAAATTTCTCAATCACTGAGTCTCTTCCTTTAGATTGTCCAGCCTTCACTTCAGAGTATTATTCCTTCACTTGTTTTTAAATCATTATCAAGCTGCCTGATGCAATATAAATTCTCCCTCTAGATTATAAAGCATTATATTGTACAAGGAGTGCTTTATATTAGACTGCAGAATTTATAAGGCATTATAATCTTCCTTCTGCATTATTTTGCTTCATAATCTCCTAGGAAGCATTATAAACAAGCAGCCAATTTGCTGGTGCGTACTTAGTTTGTACCTTTTTTTAGCTTTTCTGCTTGCTACATAGTTCATGTGATTAGTGCTTTTCTGAAAATCGAACCTACCTTGTCAGCTTGCCACTTTCTGGCCTTTTTTGCCTTTTTTTTGCCCTTTTTTTGCCTTTTTTTACCTTGAGCAAGGCGTGACAAGCATTACTAGAAAATCCTGATGTACACTCATTTAAAACATCTACCGCAATCCCGATTTGCCCCTGGTCATTGACATGGGGTACTTAACATTGTATAAGTACTGTATCATTCAGCTGAGGGCTCTATAATTTCTCCGAAACATATTTTGTCTCCACTCCTGCAGGTGGTCTAATCCACGCATTTTACATCTAACAACCAATTTCTGTAGGAACCCCTTCTCAATCTAATACCTTTGGGTACATTATAAGTTTGTGGTTGTATTGCTCAACGGGTACAGACTATCTATATTTTAACTCTGCTTTTACCTCAGAGGGTTGTCGTTCGATTCCTACCTTTGAAAGCTGTACGTTTGTAATCCATCATTGGAATTAATATTATATGTATTGTTGGACGATTTACCTGCTACGAAGGATTATATCTTTGCTGCAATCCCCGTACGTTCCGCATCTGTTAATTTCCATTTTGCATCAGCTGGAAGCTTGTCGTTCGATCCACATACATTCACTCATTCCTATCCGAGCCTAAAATGTATCTCAAGAATTGTCCTGTACAAAAATGTTCCATGTGGATTTCGACTTTGAATCAACTTTGAATACCCCGATCGACTTTCTCAAAAGATTCTATTGTGTCGATCGGGTCAGCTGGTGTAGTCAATTATCAGCATTGCATCGCGAATTTAAACGGGATCGCACGACGGTGTTGTCAGACAGTGAAGTTCAACTTGTCTTCTGGAATGACGTAGTCTAGGATGCACGTGGTTTACCCTAAAAGGGACGTGTGGCATGAGGTTGAGTGTTCGACTTGGTATTAGAAATGTCTATCTTGTATTTACTCTAAAAAGTAGTCGTGATTCTGTAACTTCTTTCTACTCCCCATCGCTCGGCGCTACCACGGACGGCACGTCCCATTCCTTGCCAATCGGACTCTCTTCCTCATAAACGCTGCGTTGTTTCGAAGTCTGCGCAACATTCGAAAGCAGAAAGAATGCCGTCTCGGACAAGGTAATAGTCGGATTAGAAGCAGAGATAGCACGGAGGATGTAGCGGTTGTCAGCTAAGCCCGCGGGGATCTTGACGACAAAGTAGCCTTGGACCGTGTGCACTGCGGGTGCCAATACGAGGTCAGAGCCCGAGTCTAGGTTGTGCAGAATGATTCTAATCAAAGATCTGGCGAGGTTCAATTTAGATGATAGGGTTTCTTGAGATGTACTTACGGGTCGGTCGCCTCAGTTATCCAGGTAACACGTACGACGTCAGGAACTGGACTAGGCGGATCGTCCAGGGACAGGGCGGTTGCGAAAGGAGCAACAGCGAGGGCGAGGAGAGCGATGCTGAACAGCATTAGACAGCGAGCAAAGACGAAATGGCAACGTACAGTGTTTTCTTCAACATTTCGACGATGGGGGCAAGAGACAAGCGTGTTTTTATACACGTGATATGCTCTCGCAAAAATGACGGACGGCGGAAATCGTACTGACGTCACTTTTTCAGATCTCTCTACCGCCTTCTTACACGCTTCGCAACTCGACTCTCACATTCCCTTCAAATCAGACCCTAATTCCATCGTCGCTGATTCTACATGTACTGTAGTTTTCCGACCACAGGTTCGTCCCCTGTCCCCTCAACCCATGAACTGAACCTAAATAGGGGGACAGTCCCCCCCCTTTCAGAGGCAATGAACCTGGAAGCGGGACAGGTACACTATTACATAATCACTTTAGCGCTCAAATTCTGTAATATAAATCACTTTTCCCAAAAATTTGGCCACTGTACAACTCTTGTGAGCTCTGTTTATGCATTTAATGCATATCCATATCCATTTAGAAGGTTTAATGTTGATACATCAATGGTATGAACCATGATGTCCCCCCCTCATTCTACTGATGAACTCGGAGATAACTGGGACACATTATGTAATCAGTTACATAATGAACTTGTGGTCGGAAAACTACAGTAGTACAGAACTGTTTTTTTTTTCAAAGTTTGACATAATGCCAGTACCATATACGAATGTGCCAACCCGCTGAAGCAACACCTATCATCTGTTTGGCTTCAAAGCCTTTGGTGTATCGCTCACGTACGTACCAGTTGTACAGTATCATGCAGCTCAAGCAGTCGAAAATATTTTACTACGAGTAGGAATGCGCGTTGGTACGGATATTGCGATTATCGTGTTTTATAGCTCAACTCGTACAGCATCTACGGTATCGTTTTTTATCTTGGGTTTCACTATCCCATCTAGTAGCTAATACCGCATGATACTGCATAATGTAAGTAGTAGAGTATCTGTATGCCTCAGCTTGTACAGCACTGTAGACAGTTCTGAATCATATTTTGATCTCTCTACTCCATACGGTGTTTCTGTGAGCTGTCGATTTTGTTTTTTTAAAGTACAACACACGTAAGTACTGGCAAAATGCCTTAAGTGTGAACTATGAAAGACACTACTTGATTTCTGTTAGGCTATGAAAGAGCAAGTTCGATCTAAGCTCTCTGCCTACCTTTGCATTGTAATCGGTTTCAACCACCTTGAACATTCAACACTAAAGTTTTCGCCATTGTTTGCTCTCTTCGTGTCGAGGAGACACAGGGGACAAATATACATTGACTTTTAATAATGCCGAGTCACTCGTCGGCATCACAATACCTCAGTACGGGAGAGGCTTGTTTGTCTCCACCCAGAGCTTCTTCCCTTCCTCGTTTCCAACGGCATAAGGAGGTATGATACCACATATCCTCCAGAAGAAGGGCTATAGACTTCTTTAGGAACAATATTTCGAATTAGTTGCTACTCACATCTTCTTCAGCTCCCTGGACCTCCCAAGTGACTCCGCGATCTTGTACGTACGGTTTGATAACAGCCTCGTAAAGTTCTGTGAGCCCTATCTTTCCCTCATTACTGTCAAGTCCGATCAGTTAGTTATTATGTCACATCGAGTAAGTTCGCAGCTCACGTAGCATAATGCTGAGCTACATGAGAGAAACGAATTTGGATGTGGTTGTCCGTCGCTTCTCCGCCAACAAAGCGGTCAGTCTTGTCCAGTTCGAAGAATTGCACTTCAACGAGCAGCTTGGCGATGGGTCGTGCGATGAGGCGATGGTACATGTCTGTGATGGCTGCGGCAATTTTTGCTTTGTCTTCGGCAGTGTAGAAACCTCGAGGAATGTACCACTGGTGTAAAGGCATCTCGGATCTTGAAAGCTGCTTGCATCTGCATTGTCTTGATAACGCTTTATACATATTTGCAAAGTGCCCGGGATAGTTGTTTGCCACCACACCTTAGGTTAGCTATCGGCGACACCCCGAAAAGCTTACACACATTCGGTTTCTCGTTCATTCCGAGCCAGAGCCAATAACCATTCACTCATAAGACCAAAATGCCGCGTGAGTCGATTGGCTTGTAGCTTGATGTATCTATTAGGAGGATGAGCGCTAAAGTAGGCGCTGAGACTGTCACAGCTCGGTTCTGAGTCCTGCTCGGTCTCTTGTATCATGCCGGTCGAATGTTTAAATCATAAGCTCCGACGGCACATCCGTCTTACTTGACCCTTTTGCAAGATTGTAAATCTTGCGCTATTGAAGGGGATCGGTCTGAGAGTATTTGCCTTTTTCGGCCTCATCCGCTTTTGTCGTTCGCATTATAAGCAGGCCGGGACTCGTAAAACGCGAACGCGGTGGGTCAGAATCATACTTAATATGGATCATTATCTCAGGCAACCGTAGGATGATGCTGTTAAAATCGCCATACTATAACAGTGATCAAAATGACTTGACCTAACTCCCCTCACTCGACTCCTTAGGCCTCGCCATTGAAAAGCTTACAAATAAAGATAGTGATCAAGTCTCGACTCTCAAGGTTAGCAATAAATGATCTTTATCATCTTAGATGCTCAAGCTCATCAATGAATGATGCTTATCCAAGTTTTGCCTCCACACTCAATTACTGAGTGTGATTTGATTTAATATCCGAGTCACGATCTGCCATCTCAAACAATAAGGGCCTATCATTCGACTTTTGATGTGGATGGGTATGCCATGATAATTGATTAAATTAGATTTATATACTTGTCATATGCAGATCCAAATTGTTCTCAAAGAAATTCACAAAGGATTGCCTACCATGACCAGAGAGGTTTGTGACACTAACCCACCACTTGCATCTTGTAGATATGGGCAGTGCTGCAATGATTCGGTTTTTTCCATCTCAAGCGATAAGGGTCTGTCATTCAACTCACCTCAACAAACATGGGAATTGAATACATCTGGGTTGGTAGATAGAGATGTGGGATTCATGATCCATTTATACACACAGCCTCGTTACTACCAAGTGATGTGTAACTGATTCACCTCTTGCACTGAGTTTCTAGTTGTCTTGTTTTTTAATAAGCAGTCAGAGGCAATGTTTTCAGCTCAGAAACTCTTACTGCCAGTGAGTTTACTAGTACAGCAAGAGTGTACTTAGTTAGTGCTATTCACCCATTAGCACTATTTGCCCACCACCAGGATGGCATGTGATCCTCCAAAAGAAAAACTCAATTGAAGTCCCCTCTGAGAGCATTTTATACATGTGAGATGCAACACACACACCCAATTTGGCCAGTTTCAACACCTCAAGCAGCAATTACTCAAGTTATCACTACTTAAGTGGTCAAGGTCAAGCTTTAATGACTATGGTGGATGTTATTCATAACACAGCAGCCAGCCATACAAAGGAAGCTCAAATCTGATGCTCCCCTCTCCCACACAAGAGAACTGCTATAATGACACAATAGGGCCATCTCACCCGTATGGCTTTCCATTGTCCATCACAACCAACAATGTACCACCACCCAAACCAGGGATATCTGACCAACTATCCTGTATACCTGTTGAGAGTGTTTGAGTCACAACACTGTGTCACTCATGTGTCTGATGTAAATACTGACATTATACTGGAATAGACATTATCTGCCAATAGGAAATATACGGAGTTATTACAAATACTCCTAGGTTATTCTGTCCCATAGCATTGCTCCCTCTGGGAATATGCTTACTGTCCACAGCGGTTGCTTACTGTCTGCAGTGGTTGCTTACTGTCCACAGTCACTGGCTACTGATACACCAGTATATAGGTGCACAGACCAAGGTAGTTGGTATATAAGTTGTGTAGTAGTGGTAGGGATAATTTGAGTAATTAGTTACTTTGCTCTTAGCCTTGCCTCAAACCCAAGTCTAACTGTGCTGTCCTAACAGGATGCAAGTAACCATTTACCCAGTTACTGACCAGTGCTACCACAGCATACTATGGGAATGCCTGCTAAGTGTTACCCATACACTTTCATCAGGTTATGGGCCCTGAATAGCTTGACTGGTTTGTTAATTGGTGATTAACAGTCTTACGACATTGGGTAGTAGTAGTCTTCACTAACCCTTCACCTGACAGCTACTTAATATATACCATCCCAATGTATACTATGTAGGGCATCCCTTTCTTATACCCTAGGCCAGGCCCTGCAGTCATATGCAGCTGCTAGTAATATACCCCACCCTGCAAAGTAGGTGAAGTACAGCGTTGATATGACCAATTTGCGGCTAAGGCTATAAATCAACTCTACATAAGTCTAAGCCTTGATATCCACATTCTAGGAATTACTCGCTATAGCTTACACTACAGTTAAAGCTATGTGTTAGAGATCTAGAAAAGATCAATGAGTCATGATTAACTATCACCTGAGATACAGTTAAATAATGAATCAGCTAGACTCTATGAGGTATTGCTGGAGGGTTTACTTAAGAACAGATATCATTCGAATCTGAGCTATCTAGGACAAATCTAGAAAACTTGACTATCTAGAAAAGTCAACTGGTTAGGGATCAGCTTGGGGAAGTTAGAAAGCTCTGCAACTCGAATGCGGTCAGACTTGGAAAGAGTCTAGGAGTTGGTCTAGTCTAGAACTGGAGCTCAGGACCATGTCAATCGGGTCAGCACCACTGATCTAGAAATTATGCTCAGGGATCATCAGGAAAAAATGACTTTGACTTATATCAACCTGAGGCTGCTTAGGTCAGCCCATGGTCTCCACATCAGCCTCAGATGACTAGGCTAACCTCAAGTTTGGCAAGTTTCCTGGGCTGCCAAGTTCAAACTTTTGTCAACCTTGGGCACAAGTCTAGGGATTTCAGAAATGAAGGGTTGATTAAGTTTACTTGAAGTCAATCTCAAGTCAGCTAAAGAAAATGCTAGAGTCACCATTACTCTAAGATTGATCTCTTTATCAGATGATCAAGGGCCTGGAAAGGTCTACACTGTCATATCTAGGAGTATTGGAAAGATTCGGAAAATCGGATAGGACCCAGGAAAGAAGAATATGATCGAGGGACCATCGGAAGTCATCAACGGTCAAGAGCGTTTGGATAAGCCTTCTGTCCACTCCTGTGAGTCAGAATCAGCTTAGGAAGAAAGCTTGAAAGTGTTTTGTCTATTCTAGTATTTACTTGGCATTTGTATAAAAGGGCTCGAAGTTCTAGTAGTTAGATAAGTGATTTGCTACCTGTTGTACTTTGGGTTCCATACTCGGATATCTATTGTTATCAGTGTTCGTGCTATCCTTTGCCTTTGTGTGATTTGAGACTTGATTTGAGGAATCGTCTTGGATTTGCATACATCTTGACTTGGATTTGTCTTTGGTTGACATTTTGTGTTCAACTTTGTGATTGTCCATTTGTGAATTCATGTGATATACGTTCCTGGCCTGCATCATACACCCTCGGTGTCTAAACACACTTCTGGTCTATAGGAAATATGTTTGTCGTGTTTTCTAGAAAATCAGTATGACCTGAAATAAAGCCTTCTATTGAGATAGAAACCTTGCAAAGCTCTCCTTCCAACCTCACAAAACTCGGAATATCAAGGTGGTTGTGTGTATATTCTTGTTGTCTGCAGTGCTCTGTGTGGATTTGCAGGCTTTCTAGATATATTGCTCTTGCCCCATGCACTCGCATGTTCCTCATCAGCGTGCTCCATTGGCATTCAGTGGTCTTGAATACACCAGGTCACTGAGAGTCACTGGCATCCAGTGACATCCAATGTACCTTGATTGATCCCATTGAACTTCACATCATTCAATGCACTCCACTGTATGTCAATGACCATCACTGGACTCATGTGGCTATTGATACTGTCTTCATTGTTTCATCATGAACTGTGCCTACTGTACTTTCCAGTGAACTTCATTGAACTTCATTGTGGTTCACAGGCCAGTTCTATGCAGAAAGTGTAGCCCATTGTCTACTGCTCCCAAAACTCATCTGACAGTCCCCGTTCCTTCATTTCAACTCTTTTCTCATGTATAACATGAGTAGGACATGCATGTAGAAGTCAAATGTTACATCAGACATTTGACTCAACTGTGATTTAAACCCATCCAGCCAAGCATTGAGTTGCTCTGCAGCTTCTGTATTGAATGCACAGGCTGAATGTTTGACCCCATTGCTATCTTCCACAGTCCAGGTTGCGAACCATTCAGAGGAGATGGGTTGCACCATAGTCGACACAGAATATCTCGAGCTTGGTGCCCAATATAGTGCCATGCATCAATAATGAATTTTATGTTAGTCAACCAAGAGTCTGCAGCATTCTGTGTCACAATATGATGCAGGAGGTCACAAGCATTGTCATATACAATGAAACTTGGTTTGGAATCAGGGTGATTTTGCCAGATGTGATTAAGGATTGCGAGGACCTGTGGAGTACTTTCCGATTTGTAGCACTTACCCCACCCAATTGGTATTCTGCAGGCCCATTGCACTGTCTGGACACAATAAGTATGCCGAGCTCTGAATGTGTGAATGACATTGACTCCTGCTGTGTTTCCAAGGTTTGGCAGTTGGACCTGAAATGTCACCAGGCGAGATGAGTTCACCTGTCTTTCAGTGTCATATGTCTGTCATTGAATTACCCGCCGAATGCCTGGATAGTATGACAGGTGTGTGAAACGTGAGCAATATTTCTGGTACCAAGACTGATGAAGAGGGTCGTTGCATGTCATTGCACCTGCTTGGGAGACTCACTGACCACAAGGTATGATGCCACAGATATCGGCCATATCTTGGTGTGCAGAACAAAAACATCCATTTTGATAGTTTCTGAGTGATCCTTTGCAATCACTCATGGCACAGATCTGTACATCCAAGTTGATATCAGTTCAGTCTAATCCAAGATAGCACTTACTCGATGTTATAATACCTTACCATCCATAACTGCCATTCAAACATAGCCTCAAGGAGCTCCTTCATTAGGCGGTTCAGCCTGTTCTGGAAGCTGCATAAGTTGAGGAGGGAGCTGAACTTCTTGCTCTAAAATGCCTTGTTAATCAAATACCATACATAGTGAGTGAAATAAATACATACGGCAGTGGGATTGGGTTAGTGGGAGTGTACACATCGGTGTCCTCTACAGCTTTGTCAGGCCTGGTTTTTCTTCCACTGTTTAGGCCACCAGTTACAGAAGGCTGATACTGATAAAGACCTTGAAAACAAGGATCTTTATTCAAGAGGTCCTCATTCACATTGAGGTGGTTTTTGATCACCTGGCTGAGTTCCTTTACAGTTCCAGAGGACGGAAGGCTGAGGGCTGTTGCAATTTCAACCAAGGAACCTTTGTTTAGTTTGCTGAGAGTACCAAAAAACCACTGGGGAGAGGGTTCAGTTGCCATTTAGTTGGGAACGGCGGTGATACGCCGGTTTTGCGGCTAAGCTTATAAACTGGCAATGTTACCACCATAAGTTTGACTAGAGAGTCGAGATGTGTCTATTAACTCGTCTATAGTCTGGCGTTACTTCTAGACTTGGTGACTGAGTACGCGTCTAAACTTGGAAACTCGTTTGCGGTCGTCTTTGCTCAAGACTAGACTGTATACTGAGTTCGGTTATACTTAAACAGGGCTAGTATAGTGAATTAGTGTCATTAATGATCCTAGACGAGTTGAACTCTCAGGAATTCATGTCTAGTACTAAGAACTGTACTACGGCTATGATTCGCGATGATCACGTGATCGAGTCTAGGGGAAGGGAGGAAAGAAAGTCGAAAGGCGTCCTCTAGACTACCGGAAACACCTGATCCAGCATTGCATTCGTCAGCGTTGGTGTACCGCATGGTCCACTGAGTCGTCTAGAGTTGGGAGAATGCTTAGAAAACAGGACTAGGAAAGTCACGGTATCGGATAGGCCGATCGCAAGGCACCTGAGGCTTAGTAAAAGCGTTTCAAAGCAGTGTCTGGAATGCAGATCCATGTGGTCGCAGTACTAGAACCGCTCTGCCCGGGTACAGCCATACATCAAAAATAGGGGTAGGTGGCGCAGCATGTGGCAACCACCCTCGGAGATCCCTTTCTAGTTTTCATTTCTGATTCATCTACTATTTATCGGACCGTATACACGCATGGCCAGGTACATACAATCTCGATTCATCTATATTTATATCTCTAGAACTGTATATAAGGACGTCTAGGACTCGTAGTACCACTAGATAACCGCCCCTTGCCTACGATTTGTATTTGGCTTGGTGTTTAAACGATTGGGTTTTGTTTGGTTCATCTCTAGTGTGAGATTGACGTGTTGTGATTTGAGTTTTGGGATTTACAAGTTGTGATTTTGAGGTTTTGATTTGGATTTTGAGTTAAAGTTGGTTTTGCACTCGTTGGTGCATTGTTTTGTGTCGGATATCATCATCCGCTGTTTCTAGAAGTTAGACAACTTCTCTAGAAGTCCGAAAAAACTATACTAGTCTGAAATAGACAAAGTTCCGAAGCATACCCCTGCTTGAGACACTTCTCTAGAATAAACTAAGAGCATAACTCACAACTATTGGGATATCAAAAGACAACTAGTGCGTGTTGTTTGTGGTGTGTTTTGTGGTTCAGAGGCTTCGCTCTAGACGCCTTAGATCGCAGATCGTTCCCTAGACGTCGCGTCGACAGTTCCGCTCATGTGCACCGCCACCCCGAGCGTCCCTATCATCGACAGTAATCGACTTTGAAAGGGACTTAGGACCACTAAGAGGAATGTCCATACTGACTACCTATGAACCAAAACGTCCATGTTACACTACTGACGTGAAGGGCGGACAGAGCACAGAGGGTCCATATGTCCAAACATAGAGAATGAAGTCTCTATGCTTCTTCCCGAGCTGGCGGCTGCATACAACTGCAGGGCCTGGCCTAGGGTATAAGAAAGGTATGCCCTACATAGTGTACATTGGGATGGTTATATTAAGGTAGGCTGTTGGTTCAATGTCAGTGGAGGCTACTACTACCCAAGAGTCATAAGACCAGTTAATCACCAAATGACTGTACCAGTTCAAGCTATGTGGGGCCCATAACCTGATGAAAGTATGCAATCCACCTTTTGGTAGACTGCTTACCTGCAGCATGGTTGTTGTATGAATAGTGTACACACTGGTAGGGCTGGTAAGTAAATGGGTAAACGTCTTACTCACTCTGTAAGGCTTGAGGCATGCTTGTTAGGCTAGCGTTAGAGCAAGGCTTAAAGCAAAGTAACTAAGTACTCGAATTATCCCTGGACTACTTACACAGCTTATATACCAACTACTTAGTCCATGTGTATATAACTCAGCCCACAGGGCTATCTCTTATCTACTACATCAGTCAGCATTGACTGTGGACAGTAAGCAGATTCCCAGAGGGACATATGCTATTGGATGGAATAACCTAGGAGTATATGTAATCCTCTGTATCTTTCCTATTGGTTGATAGCATGTATTCCGGTATAATGTTGGTGTTTACATTAGACACGTGAGTGATATGGTGTTGTGACTATGAAACTTCCAACAGTGGTGTCACTCACAGAGCACACTACTCCCACAGACAGTCAAATCAAGTTAAGACAAACTGGCTTGGGCTTAGAGCTTAGATCTAATTCACTCACTGTTACCTTGACCACAATCTACACCATATTGAAAGTCCTAAACACAAATCTTAGCTGGCCTTCCATGGAGAAGTCATAACTCTTAGAACAAGGTCAAGGATGTCTTAGGATGACAGGTTTACTTAGGGAACAAATGATTGGAGCAAATGCTGGCAGTGCAACATAACCAGTATGCAAGAATACTAACCATTGAGGAACTTGGTTAGGACCACTCTAGAAAGGGCATGAATACAATGGGACTATCTACAAGACTGGTAGAGGCACAGTAAGACTGCCTACTAACTAATCTTTCTTAGGGATGGAGATATGACATTGGCAGTAATCCTCCATTGCTTAGAAGGAGGATCAACATGTCATGCCAGGATTACTCAACCAGTTTGACAAATATCTATGGCACAGCACTCCTATGGCAGTAAAATGACAAGGAATCAGGATGGCACATATGTGTATAGGTCAGAGGATGGAAGGTTTAGAGAGTATAAAACTGGGAGGAAATGAAGGGAAGAAAGCAGAATACAGACAAAGACAGAACAGTGTGTATTTCACAGGTACTAATACTACCTTGCATTTTGAACCACTAGACTACATAGCAGCATACAAGAAATTGCTGTGTCTAACTAGTACCACTTAGGGAATGTTTACATTGTGGAGTGTCCACACTTAATTGCTTAGGACATCAGGAAAAAGGTGCCCTGGTCCTGGGGATGTCTCGAGACCTAAGGGGGTCTACCCAGGACGTACCAGGACACTCAGGACACTAGGGGTGACCCGGGTATGTGCAGAGCCCTAGTTTACAAACAAAAGACTGGGGGGGACACCCCGGGTTGCCTTCTGGATATTCTGGAGACAGGATAAAGAGGTAACAAGGATGTCCTGAAGTCGCTCCCAAGTAAGGCAGGGCAGGTATGAAGAGGCGACAAGGTAGATTGAGGGTGAGTTGGGATGGGTTGAAGTTGGTCGAAGTCGCTTCGAAGTTGCGTCAAAGTTGTGTCGGAGTTGTAGCGAAACATAACTGCACAAGCACGCAGTAGGCAGTAAGCAGCAAAACATGACATTATTACGGATAGCAACATAGAGTAAATGACAGAGTAATAAACGAGATTGAGCTGGATAAGGGTGCTGGTATAAGAGGGTATATGCTATAGGGCAGTATCTACATAAGACAAGGTAGGGGAGCGCTAACATTACTCACCCTGTGTTAACGTTCTGTACTCAATTCATGCCCGAATCTGCATCTGCATCAACGTTCTCGTCAACAGTCGATTCCACAATGCTGGCGTCCCCTGGGGTAACTTGAACATCATCAGCAGTCATTTGAACGTCATCAACTTGAGCATCATCGCCGGCAACTTGAACATCGCTGGTGGCGGCATCGGAATCCGCATACTCGAGACTATCCAGGTGACCTTCATCTGCGACTCCATCGTCGTCTCGGGAATTGTCTTGCGCATGGAAATCTCCAATTTCATTGAGATAATCGAGATCTAAGTTGGTGAATTGCGGTCTCTCTGTGAAGGTAGGACCCCTAAATGATCAGCAAGAGTAGATTAGTAGAGATCGATATACCAAGCTTGCTCCATGATCAGACGGTTGATATACTTCATATACACGGGAGTGTCTTCAGTGAGATTATTGTAAGTATGCATGGCTTCATGGTATTCAGGGCCGTAATGTTCCGCAGTGAAAAAGAGTGCTCGATAAGTCCCAAATCTGTATTCTTCAACAATGTTCTTTATCTAAAACAATATTAGAGTGGAACATGGGTATCGTTGCTTACCGTAGTATGGGCAAGACAGACCAACGACTTAGGGGGACTGCGAACATTTTTGAGCGTGATATGAATAGTAGAGTTCAATTTCATCGACATCACAAGGCGAATGATAGAAGGGATGAGGGTTGTGGAGAAAGGAATGTTTCGGCTGGGCCCTTGCACGCCTAGATCATCAGGTACGTAGGAAGATTGCAATGTATGGCTTACTTTAAGATCGACATCATCTTGACTGAACAGACTTCGAAACAGAAGGAAGTCAACGTCCAAACACACTTGCTCTGGATCGCGTTTATCTAGAGATTTAAAGTCAAACTCTATAACTAAATGAAATCTCACCTAGTCTGTAAAATTGGGTCACCAAGGGTATGCTCAATCGCTTGAGGTCCGATCTAAATCTTCCAATAGGATAACAGACCTTTGGTGATAGGTCAGTAAGTGATCTAGCCTCCATGAGACTGAGACTTACAA
>QLOY01007564.1:0-20974 GCA_003313965.1 Megacollybia marginata
AAGACCATCCTCTCAAGAAGATCATGGTTCGTCACCTCCCCCCCTTCCGCCGCTCTATTGAACCCTCGAACCCTCGACAGGTTGCCGTCGTGTGGTTCCTTGACCTCACTCACTCCTCTTTCATATGTGCCGCACTCGTTGATTATTTCATACTCCACTTTGACAATCGTGTTCGTATCGATCAGATAGCTTGGTATGTTCCTTGCTTGTGCGAAATTTAACATGTTCTGATCGTCGTCGTAGGTCGGTAGGGGTGCGTATGAACCTACGAGACTTGTGCATACCATGCTTATCCATTGTATACAGCTATCGATTGTCGTAACTGTAAGTTTCCTCCCCCGCAACCGCACTTTCTGATCCTCTGTTTCAGGCTGTACAGACTCTCATTTGTCATTGGTACGTCCTTTTTATCATCCTAATTTATTCACTGACCATTTCCTCAGCTTTTTCGCTTCGAAAATTCACAAATGTGAGCGACGAAGATCCAGTGAATGACTGTCGAATCTCATATCAAGTAGCCAGTGGAAAAAATTGGTTTATCACCGTTCCTATCGTACGCATTCTTCCCGATTCCACCACCTCGTTTCAATGCACCTCGTTCAGCTCATTCTTGCTTTTTCTCGACTATGTACGTCTCCCCATCCTCCCTCAGCGATCTAATCACCATTTCAATCCAGTCGCGGCATCAGTTTCAACATATGAGATGCTCGTTCTCAGACTTTTTTCCGTTTTCAATGAACATTACCCAGGCGTGCGTTCGGCTCCAATCTCTGTTGCTACATGATACAAGTCTCACACAGTGGGTTTTCACAACGGGATTATCCCTCTCCGCCGGTGTTGATGTCGTTATCACTCTTTGCCTATGCTACTTCCTTCGTTCGATTCGCAAGAGATTGGGTTCCGAAGAGTCTATGTATGTTTCTCGTCATCCCTCTTCTCTTCTTGATCCATATGCGCAGGATGATCCATGCAGTGGACACGTTGACATTGTATACACTAGAAAACGGCGCTCTTACCTGGTATGGGTTCATTCTCACACTGTGTCTCAGGGCTAGATGCGTTGCTTTGCAGCGTGGCCACCACAGCTTCACTAATATGTGTAAGTACATCCAAACCCTGACGTGCGGCTGATGCCCGATTTGACAGTGGCTCACCATGCGCGGTAATCTAGTTTTCCTGGGTCTGCACTTTGTCATTGGAAAACGTGAGTTGGGGGTATAGAGCATGTCCCTTCTGATTAAATCCCATTCTTCAGTTTACGCAAACTCGTTACTGGCGTCGCTAAACACCCGTAAAGAACTTCGCCGAGTTGGAACTCCCATGCAGCCTTGGTTAAGAACAGATGCATCGTACCCTATCCTCACTGGTGATACCTATCCAGATCGAATCCGAGATCCGTTTACCCACCCAGTGCGTCCACCTCTGGCTTAGTCTGACATCCGTCTGACGCGCGCGCGTCTAGACACAATTAGATGCTTATAGACCACCAAGAAAATCACAGGCAAGTCACCGTGATCTTCCTTTCCAAGTGGCCCATCTTACGTCGTATTTAGCTGGAAGTAAACGTCTTCCAAACGGTCGAGCGATCCTCAGAAGACCTTGAGGAATTGAGAAGAAATCTACATTACATTCGGCGGTCACCGTATAATCAACCGATACGTCGTTCACCGACGATATTACAGTGGTCTGCTCGGTTACTGTAGCTTGATTAAAGGTTGGTTTAGAGCGGGGCAGATATACAGATGAATACATTGTAATAACAGCACATTCTTTATAGTTAATTGTTACTTGGTGTAATACGACGTTCGTTATTGAGGCTGAACTGATTAATTGTCGGGGACCAAGATTTCGAGATTGATTACCTATGATGGACTCGAGAATGTTTAGTTCCCTCGTTTCACAATGGTGGAGTAAAGCTTATCTGTCGCAGCTTAAACTTCAGCTCAGTTCCGGTGAAGTAACGACGCAGGTTCCCATTGATTCACTTACATCGTGATAACGCCCGCCCCCATATTTTGACCATTCTGCTCAACGACATCTCAACTCCGAGCCTGTGGCATCGAATCTGCGTGCTGTTTCTCAGCGGCTCGGAAGGTCACAGATTCTATTGCGTGGCCAGAGTTCTAGGACCACATTATAAAAGGCATTTCACACATAACAGAATCACCATGGTGACTATGGAATGGAAGCAGCTAGATAATCAAGGTGGAGTCACGTCAACTAAGTAAACCAATCATCATTCCCAAGGTCTTGGAAACTATTCTCGATCTGTCGCGAGCAGAGACTCAGAATTGCAAAAGTCAAGGACAAGGTACCTACCCAGTAAGAGAGGACCCCAGCAGTCAAGTCAGGCTGTGGTTTATCAACTTCCGTCGGTCCGGTAGGAGACGAAGAAGTGCCCATGGTAATAGTTTGAGATCGCTTGTACGAGGCTCCCTTGCCATCCTTGTTGAGATAGAGGATCAAGAAGATCCAGTCGTATCCATTCGTCAAGGCTCCACGGAAGATATCTTTCCTACAGGTATGGCAAATAGATGAAGGAAGACATGAAAACATGCTAAACGTACTGTAGGTTTTTCGCACATCCGTACATCTCTACCACCGCTTGAGGAGGCAAATATGGGTCGACGCGATTGCCGAGCTTGGCCTCCATCACGAAGAAACCAGTCGGACATCGTTGCCTAACGGTTTGTATGTCTCCCGCAGTAAAGATGATCTCTATTACCAATATGAGCCTACCCATGGACGAGGATTAGACGCCTACTACTAGAGCGTCGGGCATCTGCGACGATGGCAGTATGGTTGATCTTGCCAGCTATTGTCGTTGAATTCTCTGGGACTGATGGAACAGACGGCTCCAAGAAAAGGACCATTGTCTGGCCAGTAGGCACCATAGCCGGAAAAGGAAGGTGTCAATCCACAAGCGCGCGCTTGCTTCCGACTAAAAACATCAAGTCAATGAAAAGTTGAAACGAGTGATTCGGTACAAACGCTCCTCGGAACCAGATTCTCCAGCATGTTTAAGTGACGATACATATCGTCCGACGACATATACTGTGTCGAGCCGAGCAACCTACTTCTTTCGACCCGCTCTTGCCAGTCACTTTTGAGAAAGAGATCGTTTGCGGTATCAACAAGGTTAAGATGTTTCAGGATATCCTCAGGCTCGTTTATGCCTGAGACTGTGGGAGCACATCAGAGGCAATACACCCAGCGAACGCACGTACCTTGGGCACCTCGAGGCCTGAGCTTCTCCTTGAACAAAGTACGTAATCTTTCCAACTCTTTATAGACGCCGTCAGTCCACTCCATCGTCTCGTTTTGCCCCTCGCCTGCCTGCGCATCTTCACTTATCGCCTCGTCGAAGGACTGTATAAGCGAAAGAAGAAACTGATAAGCCATACTTAATTGGATTGGGGTGACGCCAGATCTTTTCCGCCTCTTATTTCCAGTTTTCTTGTAGTCAGCCATGCAGTCGTCGTTCGATGAGGCTTTGAATTGTCTGCTTAGCTAATAGCTGTGGATCCGCAGCACGTGAGGCTCCTTTGCGTCGAGACCATTTCATATTGCGGCGTGGGTCTCACCGAGGGACGGAATAGCGGGTGACTGCGTCGTTAGCGTGGTGCACAGACAAGAGCTACTGCAGCGGATTGTCTGTGTCAACACTGGAACACCCATGACAACAACTGGTGGAACCGTTACAGTCCGATGCCATATCGAAAGATAAAGGGTCCTGTCTATCTTTAGGGATCGATGGGTCGCAGCAGAGAGTACGGTCTATCTAATCGCATGACAGAGGAAGTCCTGTTTTATCTTGAGGGTCGATTAACTACAGATGGGAGTGCAATTGTTCAAGTTAGTACTATCCGCCCGGATGGGGGATTGGCAGAGTCAGAAGGGAATCAACAAACTTGAGAAAGATGGGATTCCTTCAAGAAAGTAAAGGGAACAGTGCGAGATTGTAGATAGAGATGAAATTTGCTTCTCTGAACAGAATGGCGAACACTCCGTCTAGCGGGCGCGCATGAATTGACAATGGTCAATCTGCTATTATTCCAAAAGGGAATGATGAACGATGACGAGGAGGAAGAATGGCACTGGTGCATATTGCAGAGAGCCTGAGGGACACGTTGGCATACGGTAAGGACCATCGACGCGCAGCAGGTGACAATTTCATTGATCTGACCGGGTCTGCTAGAGATACTATATGTAAATCAAACGCGTCAACCAACGAGCAGAAGAAAACTTTCGAACATCGCGTGATATCGTAGCATCACATAAGCTGGCTCCGTCCATAAGCTTGCGTTGGGCTTGTGAGCTAATAGATACCAGGGTATGAGCCAGTGCGGGAATCCGTGGGAGCAAGAAAGAAATAAGCATCGAAATAAAGAAAAAGCAGGAGCAGAAGGAGCGCTACATGCACATGACGTGACATCTGGCTACCTTTTTCGAACATGTTCAAAAAAGGTAGCTGAACGTCGTGTATGGTACCTCAAGTTCAAGTCGAGGCCTCTCGAGGCGGTGGCGGTCTTGTCGTATGTGCTTCCTACATCTCTACACAAAATCATTGACTTCTGAGGTACTTTGGAGCGGGCATGGTTACCTGGTGGCTACTACCGGCTACTCTCAGCAATTCGGCTCAGACTGCTCTGTACCAAATTGCAAGTCGTCGCTGACTCGAGGCTATATCAAATTTGCTTTACTTGGAGATAGCACATAGAAGAACATGATACAGTATACGAAATCTTTGGCAAACCGTCGGACGCCGACAGACACTCGTTGAAAGCTCTGCGTCGGACAATTTGTGTACAGCTCCCACCTTGCGCAAGTCCCCAGAGTTGTTTCTGCTCTTTCTCTCAGATTGAGACTTCTACGAATTGAGCTGCATGGACTTGTCTCAGTCCATTCTGACCACATCGCCTCAATGCGAAATCAACAGGCTCACTGGCGTTGCATGCATACCATGTGAACCACCGCAGATAGCTGCACCGGGGACCATATCTAAATACTCTGACGATGATGGTATTGACTAAGGACCTCTACCATGCTCGGCCCACTTTCACTGTTAGCTCTTTGCCTCGTACCCATCACACATGCTGCCTGTTCACCAATCTCTGGAAACAGCACAACATCATGTTAGTCTCAACAATGTCGAAGAGAATTGCTCTGACCGGACGTTTAGCGACATTCTGGATGGCGGATGCCTCTTTGCATTCTCTCAGAAAGAGCGCTTTCAATCCGAACGGTTACCAGGTACGGTCCTGTGTATCATCGTTGTGTTGCGTGTCCTCATACCACTGCTACAGGTGTTCCGCAACGTCAAGGACTTTGGGTAAGCGTCAAGTGTAACGAAGGACACTCATAATTCCCTCTCAAGGTTATAGGTGATGGAGTTGCCGGTAAATCCCCATTTTCCCATTTGAGACACCCTAATAATACACTTAGATGACCTTATATCGCGTATAGCTGGCAGTCGTTGTGATGAAGGATGTGAGGGCCTCTTCTACAGTTAGTCGTTGTTCCCAATTCTCCGGCGTTCTAGCTGATTTTGGATACGAATTTAGATCACGCCCGCTTTGGTCTATATCCCTCCTGGAACGGTATGTCCTCCGCAGCTCGAGAAGACTTGATGTCTGATTTAGTTAGTACCGCATCAGTTCTTCGATTATCCCTCCCGTCTGAACTTTCTTCTGCGTCTGATGTACTAAATTTTGGACCAGATACTATTTCACTTCTCTGTGAGCCGCTAGCACATTGACGTTTCCACGCTTATTGCTATTTTCAGTGTTGGAGACTATAATAACAGACCCACTCTTAAGGCTGACGCGAATTTCAGTGGTTTGGCCGTCGTCGGTACGTCGGGTTTGATTTCTTGTAGGCTTGCTGACCCAATTACTCTTCAGATGTTGATCCCTACCTGCCAGGTGGAGCCGTAAGTTCTCGAATCCCGCACTGGAATATAGTTTCATTGCCTCGCTTCTATTAGTTTATTCTGACAACTGTTCATATTGTTCAAATATTATACACCACAGGAGGGACTCTATAGGCTGGAGTTTTCTGTCTCCCTTGATTCAGATTCTGGTCAGACTCTCGATCCTGGATTGGACTCAAACACGGTCAGTGGAATTGAGGTCTCAATGAGGTCTGGGATTCCAGTGAGAAGCGTCTTTCAGGAAAGTGGAAAAGAACGTGGCTTCAAGTTGTCAAAAACGTGTACATTCAAGGTAGACTAGTAGAGTTCAATGTGACGCTCTCGCTGGGAGAATCCACAAACTCTAACACAATATCTCGTAGGTTATACCAAGATGAGCGATTGGATGACCTCACCACCACCAACTGCAGTTCATGCCTCCCTGGCTCAAACTGATCCAAGTTGTAACCCTGCAATCTGAGTTCGTCCTCCGACGTTGTGTGGATAACCCGAAGCTCCTTGCCCTCCTCCTGGATCAAAAGCTCCACATCTCCATATCGACTATGCAGTAAATGCAATCGCAAGTGTGTTGGCGTTTGGAGGAATATCATGATATGTGCAATTGTCCCTCTAAAGCTGTAGACATGTTGGCATTCATAGTCTACATGCTGTGGAGAGAGATAGAATGTCCACGAATTGGTCTTTTGCTGTTCCCACCATCGATTGCGGTTCCGTTGAATGAAGGGAAGATCCACTTGATCCCTCGAGGAGCAGAAGAGAAGGTGATCATTTTCTGGGATGTGTTGAACCAACTCGGGGCGAACATTTATCAAAGAGCAGCAAGAACTGTTCTCAGCGACAGTGCGAATGACGTCGATGGATGAGATAAAGCGTACGTCATACACCGTGGCTGAGCTAACCTTGGCTACAAACAGTGCGCTCTCTTCCGAGTTATATGGCAGCTCTGCAAATCTCGAATGAATGCGGTCTGCCCACCAAGTCCCTGGCTTTGGGTATTTGTAGGCCTGTTCCAATTCCTTCAGTTCTGCTTTCCTGATTCGTTCGACCATCGCCTCCATTTCGCGTCGCTCGTAGCTCCGTTGGTCATTCCAGCGTGTAAACTTGAGCTTCAATCGCTCCACAGAAGCACGCTTTTTATCGTCACTCTCACTGAACCATTCAAGCCCTGTTGTCGCCTCGGAAAAAGCAGATGACCCCTCGAACGCCCCACCTTCGATGGCCGCAGCCCACTTCTCTTCCATAAAGGTCTGTCTAGTTTGCCACATGCTAGCAAGCTCGTTCTCTCCTACAGTCTTCAACATAATCTCCATCCGGACTTTTACTTGGGCTCTTTCATACCCCAATCGCTGGCTTTGAAGATCGTGCGACCACTCTAATGACTCGGAGAGTGCCATTTTTTGGTCCGTGTTCACAGCTTCTGCAGCGTTTCGTTGGACATGTACACGGAGAACGTTCTCCAGGGCAGCTGATAACTGGAGGTGAGCAAGCTCTCGTTTCGTCCATTCATGCACGAGGAGAACATTGAGTGCATACAGTTCTTGCTTAGCCTCGTCGCCGGTCGGATCCACTAGCACAAGATTGCCATCACATCCCTCGCGATACATTTCCTTCATGCTGTCGACAATCCATTCTCCCAAAATCTCCAATAGCCTTGTTTTCAAGTGATGCTCGTGGCTTTGTTGCAGGTGAAGAACGTCATGATCTGTGAGATTCAGAGAGGCGCCCTCTTCATTTCGAACTGCATCATCATCGTCGGGATCAAGACTCCATTTCCATCGTAGACGAGCAACAGGATCGTTTTTAGGACGCTGGCGATTCAGGGACTGTAGTACAGAACCATAATATATAGCTAGCTCGCGAACTAGATTCTTCGACCATTGTGGATGGTCCGTCCCGATCTGTGAGCGCCAGTGTATTGTAGCCACCATCTTACTCGTATTGGTATTTGAGGTGACTAAAGTATTGAAACATACTGGCTCTTTGCCAGATCCAAAGTCCCTGCCATGATACAGGGTGATTGCGGTGCGGTCTGTCAAATCGAGCACAATCATCAACAGACCCCTCCGAGTGTGCTCTTTGTTGACAGTAAGAACAAAATACAACGCTACATTGTCTGGCCTTCTAAAGTGATCACTGCCAAGAGGCCCGGTATATGGTGTGATCTGTTCAAGGAAGCTTCGTTCTGGGGCAAGTGAAACTTGACAGTCATTGATAGCATGGAGTGCATGGATGCTCCAATGTGTTGTCATTGGTGGTCCCTTCTCCGCCAATTTCAAACTGACATCAATCCCCGTCTTTTCATCAAAGGTCGGGTTCCATGCCCATAGCAAGATGCGAAGAACGGACAATACAGCCTCCAACCCCAACCAGACTAAGGGACCAGACAGCGAGTGACTGTTCGTGACAAGTGTGAAGCATCCAATATATCCAGCAACAGCAGCGGGAAGGGAAATCAAAAGCAAATGCCACAATGCCACAATGAAGGTGCGGTGAAGACGACGGGTAGGGAAGTGCTCTGCACGATGTGATACAAGGGCATGGAGGATATAGTCACAATCGTGCCAGAAAAAATCATCAGACGGCAGAATATCGACCCAATCTTCTGTGATATTATCCGAGTCGCGATTGGTTTCTATATCTTCCGCTTTGGGAGTACGCCGCATGAACTGAAAACCCCGGAGACGCTCTTTCATCGGAAGAGACTCCGAGGCTGAGGTGCGGATAGAAACCAGATACCGCTCGAGACTCCATAGACACTCTTCAGCAGGATAGCTCTCATCCCATAGAAAATGTCTCTGGTTTTTGAGCATCAACTCGGGCTCCTCTGCACCAATTTGCTTCAGATCATGAACCAGTAGTCGGTGCATGGTCATGAAGATAAGTCGACTCTTCATGAGTGCAATTACACGGGACTGGATCAGGAACTGGCAGCAAACAGTCGCAAGACAGCTTCCCACAGTACGAAGGAAAGGGAAGACCCATGGTGAATGTATCGACTCCAGCGGGTCCTTTAGCAGAAGATGAAGATAAGGAGTTCCACTGAGCAATGCTGCGACTATGGTGCTGATAACCAGATAGGTATTCCACTCAGTGGATCGCCATTGAATGGATAGCTTCTCTGGTGTGTCAATATGCTTCTCCTGGAGGATTTCGATCAGGCGCGACTCTGCCTTGTAACGCTTCTCATCCATACCAATCAGTGGAGCGACTCTACCAACAAGTTTAAAGCCAGCATTATCGAGCACTCGAGCACCACACCAGAGACGTCCGGACGATGTGAAGGATAATTTAGGAGATCTGAACTTGAGTGATGGTTTACGGTACCAGCGACGTCGGAAAGATAATCTGGGAAGAGGAGTGAATTCGAGTGATGGTATAGGGATGGAAATTTCATTGAACCAGTGTCTGGAAAAAGATAGAGGGAGAAAGAGCGATGGCTTAGGGATAGAAATACTAGCGACGAGGACGGAAATGCCTGCCCTGACAGTCCCAAGGCTTCCAAAGATGGAAAGAGGTGTAACAGCAGCATACAAGTAGCCTCCTTCGAGAGCAGAGCCTATATGTTTCTCGCATTGTTCGGTTCCAAGAAGAGGCAAGAAGGCAGATACGTCTTGTATACCACCCGTTAACGTTCTTCCAAAGTTCGTAGCTGACATTCCTAGGAAAACGATGAGCGGGTAATCCCGTTCAGGTAATAACACACTTTAGGAAAGACAACAGTTGAGTGATGGGTAGTGCAAGACGGTTGCGACCTAGATTAATGATTCAAAGGGGGCAAAGTTAGATACAATAAACGCACCTCACAGTGGTGTGAAAGCAAGCAGCCTCCAGGTCACTGCTGGGAAGCATCATTACCGTACTAGTAATGCATCATTTGTTGCAGAAGCAAGCACTGGTTCTAAGGCACTGCACATTCTTCATGTCAGCCTGAAAGGGAATCCTGGAATACAGGATACCCGAATGAGATGATGTACAAGCTGCCACATTTTCGAGGATTAGAACGAACTTCAACAAAGCCATGTAAATCGATGAATTCTGACCCGTAACGAGCAGGTGTTTCGGTCGACACAAGGGACGCTTCTCATTCCCAGCCAATACCTGCAGGTCCGAAAGCTGTGCAGATGACCGCAAATGTCAGGATGCATATTAGCGTGCTGTAGATACACATGCGCTATGCAGATAACGCATCCAATGAGAAAACCAGTATACGTACTAAATCAAGGCTCTATATCAATATCACAGCGAAAGAGAAAACTAGAAATTACGACCAAGGCTGGTAGAACGATTGTTCATGTCCATGACATCGGCAACGACTGCGATGAAGACAATGTCATATCGACCGTCCCTTCGGGTGATGTGCAGCAGGTACGGATGCATAGACATACGGTTGATATCCGGGATAATCGTATGTTCGAGAATGGAGCAGAGGCTTGACTATAAGCCTGGATATTTGCAGCGACGAAGAGTGATCGGAAGCCTAGTGCAGGCACTGAGAGTTGATGTGTCATTTCCGCAGCTGGACGTTGTTTCCACCTGAAGCTGGTTAAGTTGGGGAAGTATGACGATGAGAATTGAAGTTGGGCGTTCATTTGGTCAGGAGAGTCCATAGGCGGTGCTGCAACGAGTGATGGAGAGGAAGTTCGGATTCTGCTTAGCGGATGTGGTGGTAGCAGCGATGGCAGAAGGTCTGAAAACGCACTTCTCCGCTCCGTTCCTGTTCGGGACTAGGTCACGAACGGGATCGCGAGACTTGCAGTAGTTGCCGGCCTAAGATGATAAGAACTCGGTCGAGGATATAGGAGAGAGAGGTACCTGAGCTGGCGTCTTTCAAGTCCCAAAATTGAGTACTGACATGGAGCGCTGCGGGTGGAACAGCAGGCTGTGATTCGACGCGTCTTTGGGTGACAGTTTGTGAAGAGGAGTCTTCTTCGGTACTCCTGCTGTCAACTTTGGGAGACCCGGCTCCTCATAGTCGCTTTGGAAGTAATTTTGGACTCGGAGAGCCGTCTCAACATACGTCAGTACAGTTTGTCATCCATCTCGAGTATCCTTCCTACCTTGTGTGGAATTGACGATGCAATCCTTTTTAAATCATCACCGTGTTGGGCTGCGAGTTCTAGGAAAATGCCTGGAGACGGTCAGAACCCCTCCGAGATCGAGCGGAAAACATACACTTGTCCTCATCAGTCCATGTCATATAAGTTGTGATGGTTCTTCCTCGGGAAGTCGCAAACCAGCGTTGAGAGACAGGTGACTACAATCGGGAGGTTGGGTTCGAGGTGGATTGATTATGTCATACTGTCAACCACTGACGCGTACTGACGCTTTCACCACCACAGGCCAAGAACCCACAATTGAGCTATCGAATGACTCTGTCGTGAATTTGCGAATGTCTCAGATGCGTAAATCGTGAAGAATGGTCATGAGGTTTTCGGTTCCTATGGAATCAGGTTTTCACGACGTCTCCATCTTATTGTGTTCAAAAAAAGGAAGCTGAACGTTCATATACACGTGACATCCACCATGTATGCGCCTCAAGTTCAAGTCGAGGCCTCTCGAGGCGGCGGCGGTCTTGTCGTATGTGTTCCCTACATCTCTGCACAAAATTGTTGACTTCGGCGGTACTTAGGAGCGGGCATGGTTACCCGGTGGCTACTACCGGCTACTCTCAGCAGCTCGGCTCTGGACCGATTTACCAACCATTGCAAGTCGTCGCTGACTCGAGGCTATATCAAACTTGCTTTACTTGGAGATAGCACATAGGTGAACATGATACAGTATACGAGATCGCTGGCAAACCGTCGGACGCCAACAGACAGTCACTCGTTGAAAGCTCTGCGTCTAACAACTTGAATTTGTGTACAGCTCCCAGCCTGCGCAAGTCCCCCGAGTTTTGCTTCTGCTCTTTCTCTCAGACCGAGACTTTCACGAATTGAACTGCGTGGACTTGTCTCAGTCCATTCTGACCGCATCGCTGCTAGCACTGCAAGTGACACTAGGGATGGTTTCTGCACAGTTCTCCAACAACCACATAGAAGATTCATCTCCACACGATTAGGCATCCACTGTTCTATGATTCCCTGGCCCAACAAGATTTGACTTCCCATCACCATGGTTCCAATTGGAACACACACGCATAGACACGGATGTGTACGAATCGGAGGCACGCGCGATTTAACCACTTAGGTTGCTACGGTCCCCTGCATGACTCCCGAGTTGGGCAAGATACGCTTCAGTTTATGTCGCCGACTACTTCACTGGTGGCGCTACATCTTGCGACCCTGATGCATTATTAGAACTGTCAACTCGTCACAGTACTTTTAGCCTTCTAACTGAGCCTTCATCGATCATCTTTGATGCCTGATGCATTGATGCGTTGATGCGACCGTTCGTCAAGATCTTTTCGAAATGTTCTATCATATACTGCAGGATTCTGCCCGATCAGATGCTTGATTCCGTCGCCTGGACGTTGCGTTGGGATAGGTACGTGCACTTCTTAGAGATATGGCCTCAAAGATCCTCAGAATCTGACTTGTAAAGCAGCATCGGAGTTTTTACCCAGCAAGTACCAAGTGGTTTATACGGCGATTAAACCTGACAACTGGATTGTAAGTTTTTCTAGACTTTCGTGAATCTTCAACATCACTCCTTGGATAATTATACCACCCATCGCAGAATGTTCTGGTACATATTCCTTTGGTTCGTACCTCGTTGGTTTATAGATCCATCCTACAGTGTATGTCTGATATAATCTTGACATAGGCTAAAATAATCGCAGACTCCGAGTCTTCTCGTATGGCTGTTACTCCGATCCACGCCCTCCAAACTCCTCCAAATGCCAGATTTTATGTTGGTTTATAAGCCAAGGCGTACCGCTATGCTTGGAGCGAACGGCGCTAACCCATGCTGTTTCTATCACCTTATTCTTGGGAGGTGGGACGGTTAGAACTCGTCCGCCCCTTCCTTCCACCATCAGTAACAAGAACACGACTGATATTTGGTAGCCTCTGGACACTATGGACGGTTTCTGTACAGTTCTCCACAATCAGAAGACTCATCCACACGATCGGGCATCTACGGTCTTATGATTATCTGGCCCACAAGTTTTGACTTTCCATCACCATGATTCCAATTCGAATACACACGCATAGACAAGACACGAATGTACGGTTGGGCCCGAGGCACGCACGATTTTACCACTTACATTGCTACGATGCCCCGCATAACTCCCGAGTTGGACAAGATTCACGGTTCAATTCATGTCGCCGACTACTTCACTGGGTAGCGCTACACCTTGCGACTCTGACGCATCATTAGAATCGTCAACTCGTCCCGGTACTTTTAGCCTTCTAATTGAGCCTTCATCCCTGATGCCTGATGCATTGATGCGACCGTTCGTCAAGATCTTGTCGAAACGTTCTATCATATACTGCAGGATTCCGTCCGATCAGATATCTGATTCTCGGGGCAACCGTCGCCCGGACGTTATGGGATAGGGTTAGTTAGTCCTAGAGAGGCCTCAAAGATCCTCAGAATCTGACTTGTAAAGCAGCATCTGAGTTTTTACCCAGCAAGTACCGAGTGGTTTATACGGCAGTTAAGCCTGACAACTGGATTGTATTTTTTTCTAGACTTTCGTGAATCTTCAACATCACTCCTTGGATAATTATACCACCCATCGCAGAATGTTCCTCGTTGGTTCACAGATCCATCCTACACTGTATGTCTGATATAATATTGACATAGGCTAAAATAACTGAATCGCAGACTCCCAGCCTTCTCGCATGGCTTTCACTCCGATCCACGCCCTCCAAACTCCTCTAAATGCCAGATTTTATGTTGGTTTATAAGCCAAGGCGTGCCGCCATGCTTGGAGTGAACGGCGCTAACCCATGCTATTTCTATCGCCCTATTCTTGGAATGTGGGATGTTTAGGAAGTCGTCCGCCCCTTCCTTCCACCATCAGTAACACGAACACGACTGACATTTGGTAGCCTCTGATCTTTCACCCATATCTGCCTTTCGTTCCTTATTCGTCCGGAGGCTTTCATTCCGGAGGCTATTATCACGGCTGACTCGGACTGCCTTGACTTGCCTATGAAAAAACTGGTCGGGAAATGTGATAAACCAGCTTGCTACCAAACAGATTTTATGTTGGTTTATAAGCCAAGGTGTACCGCCATGCTTGGAGCGAACGGCGCTAACCCATGCTATTTCTATCACCCTATTCTTGGAAGGTGGGATATCTGGGAACTCGTCCCCCTTCCTTCCACCATCAGCAACAAGAACACGACTGATATTTGATACCCTCATCCGCCTTTCGTTCCTTATTCGTCCGGAGGCTTTCATTCCGGAGGCTACTTTATCACAGGCCGACTCGGACTGCCTTGATTTGCGTATGAAAAACTGGCCGAGAAATGTGATAAACCAGCCCGCTACTAGTGCTGTAGGGACCCAACAAATTTGAGGGAATTGCTTTTTACTCAAGTCAAGACGAATGTCAATTGTAGCTAGGAAGGATAACCCTAATGCAAGGTCCCAATAAGTAAGGAACGATCGAGTTTTGAATAACATCCAAAAGCTGAAACTGGTAGATGTTTCTGTCATTGGGATCGTCGCGGAGTTGTGTGATACCGCGATCGCCACATCCTCTAGCCTCCTCTAGCGCAATATTCAGGTGGCTAGAACTTCGGTTGCATGGTCATGACTCACTGATGGTTCTAGGTTTATACTAGTTCCTCCAAATATTTTCTGTCCATATGGTGCATAGAGCATCCGGAGATAGCCGGCCGGGGTTTAGAAAGTTGCAGTATTCTCACCGAATCACCGTCAGCGCATATCCGTATCACTTCCCCGGAGTCGAAGACGCGATACCGATGATGGTCATCGTTTGCATCGATCTTGACCAGTTGTGAATGTGGCTGTGGATCGCGCTCGGCGGCTCTGTTGATTCACCGTCGCGTGTTAATTTAACTTGGTTACGATCTGAGCATGTGGTCATACGTAACATTGTCCCACTCTTACCGAAGCCATGATTTCCAATTTAGAATTTCCATAAAATGAAAGAAGTGAGGCACACCACTTCCCTCAAGCCCTCCACCTCAATATGCCGTCGTTACCCGTCAAAATGTCAATAGACAACACCTTAGGAGCCGTCCTTGTTGGCTTCGCGGTTTCCTGCTGCGTCTATGGGATCCTTATCACGCAGGTGTATGTCTACTTCTCTCGGTATCCTTCAGACAGACATGCATACAAGTACCTGGTGAGTGGTTCTGACGCGGTCTGTGACCGTGATATTGATTATCTTCCAGGTCGTCTTGCTCATGTTAGTCTCACAACTTACGCCCGAATATCCTAAAGAACGTTTCAGGCTATTAGAGACAGCCGACCAGGCCGTCATTGGGCATATAATTTATTTCTATTCTATCTCCCACTTTGCTAATGAAGCTTTTTTGCTTCGTGGGGCCGTCACTTGGTGAGCTCTTTCTTTCCAGCCTTAGCTGCATCTGATCCCGCATCCCCATCAGGTCGTTTATTGTAAGTCTTACTCTGTATTCATTCGACATCGCTCAGTTTCTCTGAAGCTGCAACTCACCTTAGGCGTTAGTCCTTCATTCACGCTTAGCCTATTCTAGTGCTGACTCTGCTCAGGCGATCGTAGGATCTATCGTCAAAACGTGAGTGCCTCGAAAACGTGTACTTGTTTATCTCATTCGCGCCAGTTCATTCGCTCTTCGCGTGTGGAGATGTGAGCACTTTTCGTTGGTCGAGGACCAGCTCTAACTCTTCTCAGTCAGCCAGCGCAATCATTTAATTACTGGCATCGTTGTACGTCTCGCATGGTGCTTTTGAACTTTTCTGATATCTCCGTTGTAAAGCTACTTCTTACTTGGAGTGGACTGGGTAAGCCATATTTTATCTCAATGTGTACAGAAGACTTAGTTCCACAGGACTAGCGTTAGGTTTGATCATTCAATTCAATACCCCAATCTTCTCTGTTGACACCGCTCCACAGCTTTCACAGTAAAATCGTCAGTCATCTTTTGTGGCGGTTGCTGTATTCTGACGTTTCACAGCTTCCAATTGCCCAGTGTATTCGCAGTTGCAAGTCTCCGAGCATTGGGAACTGTTACCCTAGCAATAGGGGTTTTGACCGACATCGTTATCGCTGCGGCATTGTGTTACTTTTTGTCTAAGCTTCGCACGGGTTATCAACAGTGAGCCTTCTATCAATATTGTCATCCTTCTGATGTTTTTCGAAGATCTGATAGTCTGGTAAATAGCTTAGTGCGATATGCCGTTAACACCGGGGCGCTCACTAGGTACACCGTCGGCTTCTCTGTCAATCCCTTGGCTAAGTTTTTTCTGCCAAAGTGCTGTCAGTCTTACTACAGTCATATTGGTATGTCGCTCTCAAAACTTTCCCGTCGGCTTGACTGATTCTGGATCATCAGTACAATCTCATGCCGTCGAACTTCATCTTTGTGGCGACATACTTCCTTCTGAGCAAACGTGAGTATATCCCTACGCCATCGGGCTCAGGCTGACCCGTCGGAATCCAGTCTATGCGATTTCGTTTATGGCTACATTGAACACACGTCGCATCGTCCGAGGGAAGGGTACTGACCGCCAAGGCAGTACCAACAGTCGCAGCCTCCGAAATACTAACATCTTTCCCTTGGGGACGCGGATTCCAAGCATGAGCCCAGGAGAGGTGGAAGACTGGTCACCTGTGACAAACTCAAATGTATGCTTCCATTTAGTCTCTCTCGGCCGTAATCGTCCTGACTCGTGATCGTCAGGACCAGGATAAAGATATGCTCAAATATCCTTATCCCCCATCAAGGACGTTGGCATACGCCATCTGATCCTGCTTACCTTACACTCTCCTTTAATGTATCATCGCACACCGGAATACCAGCTGGATTATGGTAAAACCTTCCCCATTGGAAGATGATACAGGAACGGGTTCTTGTATTGTATCTGTATACTGCCAAGGACTCTTTACACACTCGTTTGGAGCAATACGCTCAACCTGTATCAACTAGATCAAGTTAGAATTGGAATGGATTGCTGTCTTGTCATTCAAGAGCCCGTCCGTACAAAGCTGAAATCGCACGCTCCCCTCGCGGCCGGTACCTAACCTCATGCGCAAGGGTCCCGTAGGTAAGCTTTCACTTTATTGCTACGCTAACCTCCAAAGGCCATTATTCACCGCCACCACTCCCTCTCTCCGCGCAGCCTCCATGAACGCAGCCAACTGTTCAACAGTTTGGTCATACCCCGGCGCCAAACGTAACATAGCCTGAATACGATCCAACGGGAGCGCGCCAAGATTCGTCAACATCCCTTCAATAAACTGCAACTATATCAACAGTGAACCCAATCGGGGAAAGACGGAAACAAACCTTCCAATACATCCGCGTCTGCTCCGCTTGCTGTTGTTGTGTAGACGGCGCCGCGGGTAGCTCCACGACAGTCGGGACTGGATGATCACTATAAACAAAAGCGGAAAAAGAAGGAAAAATCCAACCTGTCCTAGTAGCCACCACATCTGTAGCTGAAACCTCTTCCGACAATTCAAGAAGCTGAAACGTATCCTCCGACACCTCTTTCAAAACCCCAAGATCAACCCATGTCATCAACGCTTTAAGTGCGGATGATTTGTCAATCGCTCCAACGGAATTTATGAGCTCGTCTAAAGTCCATATATCTAGAGTTTCGGAGTTAGCGTCGCCAAGGCAACAATAATTGAAACTGACTTTGCTTGGTGAAGAGCTCAATAAAGGCTGCTTCAAGTGGAGGAACCGAAACATCCACCGTACGATCTTCCAATACGACCTCGAGATGGACTGTACCGAGGTGAGGTAGCCAACGGAGTTTTTTATCGGGTTTGAAGGTTGTGAATTCTTTGGCGTATTGTTCTTGGAGACTAAAAGCCCGATGTTAACGGGAAAACAATGAATAAGAGAGAAAAGGTTACGTACGTTTGGAATTGGCCTGGCATGACGATGTCGCTGGATTCCAACATGGGCCAAAAATGTCGGGAGATGATTGTAGGATGGACGATGGACTGGATGGGATGCAACTTTGTTATACAAGTCGGTCATGTTCGATGAAGATGACGTACTGATTTCTGAGACTGGACATGACCGTCGATTCGTTTAGAATCAGTCATATCTTTGAGCATGACTTCGCAAACTTGGAGTGGACCTTCCCCGAAACGAAGTTTGAGGATTTCGATGTTTTTGCGCTTGGGGGATGATGCATTAGTTGGTGTAGTGAAAGGGCTAAAGAAGGTTCACCTCCTTCTCAACCATCTCCGTACTCCCATCTTTGATAGCAAGCAACCTCTGAGCAAGGAGGACTTGCAACTCCTTCACGAACAAGTCTTTTGAATCGTATATGCTGACTAGCGTGCTAATAACATCGCTAGGTTTGTTCGCTCTGAACTCTACAAACAGTCGCAGTTAGTATGAGGGGGTAAAGGAGGGAAAGGAAAACGAACCAGGTCCAGCATCAACAGGCTCAGGCTCCCAATTGGGATCACTATAATCTTCCATCTCATGTTGCTGAATCGGAGCAATCGGCTCGTTTTCATCCACCAACGAATCTCCCGAATCATCGTCTCCGACGAGATTTGCGACTATACTCCGAATTGTATCTGGTCGTTCTCGGAGGTAACGACGGATGGGATCTGCGACTTTGAAAAGGAGAACTCCCGGGGGGTCTATCACTCGGAGACATTTGATGGTTGCGACGTATTGAGAGAGGATGAGGCGGGTGTCTGCGCCTGGGTGGAGGAGACGTTTGGCGTTTCTGAACGTAGGATTAGTATGTGTGTAGCGGGGGATGTAATCGTACGTACGCTGCTCGGAGAGCTCCTACTAGCCCTGATCTTTGGTCAACTCTTTGAAGACATTCCTGTAGTGCGTTCAGTCGATTTGAGACAGGGGGACACGAGGGATTATTATATATACCCTGAGGTCAAGCAAAGCACCAGTCGATTCCGGAAAGTCGATGATGATATCGAAAATCTCGCGTGTTCTGCAAAAGGATAAAAACGAGCTGGTTTGTGTTGAGGCGCATTACCTCAAATCACACAAAGTCTTTGCCATGTGGAATTCAAACCTGGAGCCAACATTCTGAAGCATCACTCTGGCTTCTTCAGCTAAGCAGAAACAGATCAAGCACTACGCGTCGAAGAGAAAGCATACTGTTGTTAGCCCCTCGTCCATACATCAAAAGCATCCAAGGCACGATACGATTCTGCATCCACACTCTCAAAGTTTCCAACATAGATTCCGACCAATTACCCGTACAGTGTATCTTGACATGTTCTTCGATTCGTTCATAGCCCACGCTAGCTATGATAGCCTCATAGCGGTCCAACAAACCGAGAATTTCAAATGTATGCCAGAGCTTGTCGTTTGGTACGATCGTCGGTGTGGGTTTAGTCTCTGGATCGGAGGATTCGGGTGGGAGGGTTACTGCGCAGAGGGCTTTGAAGCCTTGGACGAATATTGGAGGGAGGATTGAGAAGAGGAGGGTTTGGAAGGATAGTGTGTATGATTTGAGCATTGATGTGCTGATTCTACCGCCTTCGTCAAGGAGGACAGTTTGGGGAGATGTAAGGCGTACTCTTCAAAGGGCGCCCATGCTCTGTACCATTCCACCAGTCTGAATAGCAGATTGTGGATGTGGATCGCGTCTGGTGAAGCCTGTGGCAATAAGCAAAGGCGTTGCAGAGCGAAAGGTCTGACCTCATATAAATGCAGATGGGTCGCAATTTCTGCTTCGACGAGATGAAAGCTGTTGCGTATGCTTTCTATGCAATTGAATAGGCATTGTCTTCGTCAACGGCCTTACCTAGGAATGTCTCGAGCAACGCCGCTGATCGCCTGCACTTATTCAGGATTTCAAAGGCTTGCCTCAACTCCATTCGCTCTGAAATCTTCAATACAAGTCAGCCAGGGATTCTGCAGCGAACCTTTGTCAGTAATCTCCCTCGGCGGCTTGTCCGATATGTCCTGTGGCTGCAAACACAGCAACGCCTTGTTCCAGGCCTAAAAGGGTTAACTACTGAACCTCCTGCTTTATACGCGTACAACCTGGCTATAAGCCATAAGACCCAAAATCCCAGGCTCGCCCCGGTTCAGTCGATTGAATGCCTCTTGCCATTTCGATACTACTTGTTGCCGTAGAACCTCAGTGGCCATAAGCTCACGTGATGTCATACCAAAAAGTTCGAATTTTGTCTACCAGAAAAAGATATTGCTGAGAGCTACATACAGTGCTAGAACCTTTGCTGTGGTCTTTATAAATCTGACAGCTTTGGGATTGTCAAGTTCGGCGTCGTCCCAGTCATCCTGCTTTGACGCTAAGAATCCTTCCTGGGCATATTCCGGAGGCCCCAGAGCGCGTAACATCGGGAATTCAGAATCAGAAGGACCAAATTCAAGATCCTCGTCATAATCTGAGATCCCCGCTACGTCAATCAAATAAATACTCAAGTAAAGGACTTACAGCTGAAGAGCTTCATGTTATACACCCGCGACTGAAGCTGGTTACGGTCAAACCATAATGGAAAGCTCAAAGCTTTCCCGCAGAACCGATACGGTGTGATAAGAACTGTTGGAAATTGATGCACCAGCGCTAGCACGCCCAATGTGTGGTATGGGGATTTCCTAGCTGTGTTCACGCGTCAAGAACACGAGCATAATCAAGAGGTACAGTTGGCCCTTACCGAGTCTATTCAGCGCGTCAGACGCGAAGTAACCACAGTCTCCTGTGAATTTCACCCTAGTTAACCAAGTAAGCTTCAAGACGAAGGTGGAGACTTACTCAGGCCTATAGTAGTTTGTATAATACCTTGAGCAACTAGCTCGAGGCTTTCTTGAAAGTTTCTGGCACTTTGGACAGGTTCTATCATCGTGAAAGGCGTCAAAGTTGAACTTGGCGGAGTTTTAATTCTTGCTGAAGTTAGAGCACGTGCCTTACGCGTCATGACGATGCTTTCATTATCGCAGCAAGTCTGAAGGC
>QLOY01007571.1:1697-17781 GCA_003313965.1 Megacollybia marginata
CTGGGCCCTATAGAGCAACCTGTTCTAATAATAGAACCTGGGCCCTATAGAGCAGCCTGTCCTAATAATAGAACCTAGGCCCTTGTATTAATAATAGTACTTACTCACTCTGCTTGGCCATGTCTGCTATAGTAATACTAATAATTCTTGGCCATGTCTAACTATAGTAATACTAATAATTATTCACTCTGCTTGGCCATGTCATACTAATAATTATTCACTCAGCCTGGCCAACTATATATTATCCACTCTGCTTCCAGGGCCATATCCACTATATTAATTTACTCTGCTTGGCCATGCCCACTACAATTCACTCTGCTTGGCCATGTCCACTATAGTAATACTAATATTATTTACACTGCTTGGCCATGTCTACTACATTAATTAGCTGACAGTAATACTAGTATGTCTACCATTAGTGGGTTAATATTAGTACTATTAGTTCCCTATAGCTGTGGGCTGTTGGCCAACTATTGGCCAACCCTACTGTAGTGGGTACTAATAAATGGGTTATGCCCATGGCTCATGGAGAAAAGCGGCTAAAGCCCCTCTTCAGAGCGTCCTCAGAAATTATGGCACAAGGGCTACAGAAGCGCATCACCGAATAGTGTTCACGACAGTGTCATTCTGCACAGGACATAACAAGGACCTGGGAAGCTCCTCTAGGGCTCTGGTGGATTTTGGTGGATTTTTGGGGCTGAACCTTCACAGATTTGGGAGGGTTGGGATGGAGTGGGGAGGGCAGGTTACAGTAGCACATGTCAATGTTGTACAGTCCTGGTGGTCAACAGGCTTCAACAGGGCTCTCGGCACCTGTGACAAAGGTCATGTGTGGTGACAGCCCTAGCAGTTTTGCAGCTTCCAGAAATTTCACAGATTTGAGGCCTAAATGGAGGCATATTCCCGCTACCTTTAGTAGTGGGCTAGTTAGGGCACAATTTGGCAGACAGAAGACATTCTGGTCCCTGGGAATTTTGTCACTTGGTGATTTACATCAAACATGTAACCTATCTTGTTAACCAACCAGCTCCAATTTTCTGACTGCCCCTCTCCCTTTCCACCACATCCCCTGCAACTCTCTGCTCTTTGTGAATGACCAACATACAAGAAGTTCAACTTAATGGTATCCCAATGACTAGGTGTGGATGTGGACGAGATGCCTTCATCTGAAAGAGCCAGTGTCATGGTATGCAGGATTTTCCAAACAAACAAAAATTGGGCTATGGATTGCAGATGTGACTGTCCTGCCCTAATCAGACACCTGTCCGATTTCGCTGCCTGCAGGTGTTCGTGTTTGATTAGTGGCGGTCACAATCAATGAAAGGGAACCTGACCATGCAGTGACAGAAAAGGCAAGCCGACTATGCTACAGAGGAAACGAGACTACCTAAGCAAAGGAGGTGAGGTAACTAAACCACAACCCACAACCCAACACTCAAAGTAGTACTTCTCCTAAGTACTGCCCTGATGCTTCTTCTAAGTAACAGAGATGTTTTTATCCCCTTGTAAGTACGTGAGTGGTATAACTGAACAAGAACGATTAGAAGGTTGCCGGTTTAGGGCAGACTCCAATTAAATGGGTGTGGGATTGACTCTGGACGAACTGACCGTTCTGCTGGAGACTGTCAGACAGGTCCTAAGCGTTGCGGGTGAGACTTCGACTTAGAAGATCTCAAAGATCACTGCACGAGACAATGAAGGAGGGTGTTCGTTAGAATGAGTGGAGACTTCGTTTAAGAAAGTGCTCAGATGCTGGAGTGCGAGACTGCAGGCTTAGGTGCCAGTGTAGTTAAACAGTGGACTTAGGTGCACTTAGGAGGATGACTCCTTAGTGCAGGTGGCGACAAGTGTGGAGGAACTATTCTGGCTATTAAGCGGTACTGAGTTCGACAGCAATGGGTGTGGCCTTGAGGATACAGGAGAGGATGAGAGTGACTTGCACGCAAGTTTACTTCAGTGACTACAGGAACTGTTCTGACCCTTAGGCAGTACTGGGTTCACTTAACTTCAAGTTGACGATGCCCTAAGCGATAACGCTCGGACACTCCATGATGCAGATGTTCCCTAAACGGTACTAGTGAGTCTTAGACGCAGCAATTTCTCATGCGATTAGATGCTATGTAATCTGGTGGTTCAAAATGCAAGGTAGTATATACCTATGAAATACACGCTGTTCTGTCTTTGTCTGTATTCTGTTTTCTTTCTTCATTTCCTCCCAGTTTTATACTCCCTAATTCCTTCTAGAACCTTCTATACACCTGACTAGTACACATATGTGCCATCCTGATTCCTCATCTCTTTTACTGCTGCAGGAGTGCCGTGCTGTAGGAATGTGTCAAACTGATCTAGTAATCTCGGCATGACACGTCGATCCTGCCTTTAAGTGACGGCGGCGTACTGAGGTGTCATATTCATGTACCTAAGACAACTTAGTTAGTAGGCAGTCTTACTGTGCTCCTTCTGAACGAGACACCTCTATCAGATGGCCTGCCAGTACTCTCTTAGAAAGCCCCTGGTAGTAAGTCTTATTGTCAGGACTCCCTGGACTCTCTCTCGTGAGGTGTCGTTACACTGTCGGCATACTGCCCAATCGATCATCTCCTAAGCAACCTGTCAGTTTAAGACATCCTCGATCTCGTTCTAAAAGATATGCCTTTGACACTGGGCCCGGCTATTTAGTTCTGTAGACTTTCGATATGATGTATATTGCGGTCAAGGTGACGATGAGTGACTTAGATACAATTGACCGAGCCTTAGGCCCAAGCCAACTCGTCTTAAGTCTGATTTGACCGCCTGCAGGAGTGATATACTCTGTGATCGATGCCACATGCCTCTTATGACATGGGATACCTTCTAACCTATAGGCTAGTCTCTAAGAGGGTCTTCCTCTTGATTAGGAGATGCCTGGAATTCACCTTAGGAGGCGTTTCGAAAGATTTCCAGCCTTTGCCAACTAGCAGTCTTATCATCGACAGTTCCAGTTGGTTTTGTGACTGGGTTCTGGGTCAGTTTTAGACTCGGTTCTGAAAAACTGATAGAACCATCTTTCAGTGTTTTAGGGCTGCAATTGGAAGTCATTTAGAGCTTATATAGTCCTACAGTCTACATCCACCATGGGCAAACAAACCCAACCATTGGATGAGGACAACAGTGATAGCAATGATATGCCAGCCTCTGTTCAAATTAAACCTACACCTAAACGCAAATGGCAGCTAACTGCCAAAGCTGCTGCTGCTGCTGCTGAAATTAGCAAACCAAAGAAGCCAACAAAAAAGAAGCCAGCTGTTCTAAATGCCGATGAATCAGAGGACATTACACCTACTATTAAGTTTGTAGACTGTTTTGACTGCTTGAGGTCGACTTACAACATTTGCAGCTGGGAGAAGTATCCTGATCTGATGTGGATCTTGATTAATACTATCCTCAAGAACAATGATATAAGGAAGGCCCTATACCCACCAGCAACAAAGGCAGGTGAGAGTACAAGGAAGAATGGTGGCAAGCTGAAAACAGACTATATGTGGTCTTTGGTGGTAATGCTATTCACAGACCATGAAGAATACAAGGCCCCATTTAGCCAGGTGACAACAGCCTCACTGAAGTCTAAATGGGTTGAGAAGATAAAGAACAGAATGAAGTTGTAAGGCTTACCATCTATTCTTTCATCTTGGTACTAAGCTTGATACTACAGTCTTGGTAAAGTGACTACAAAGTACAAGGCAATGATGGGAAGTACCGGCAAAGGTATTCAAAATTGACATGTCACTAAACACGTCACTCACCTCTGTATGGAGTCATGTTAAGGAAGAGTTCCCCTGGTTTTTTCAGATGCAGGAGCTTGAGGCTGAGTGGCCAAACAGAGGACCCACTGGTTTGGGGAATAGTCAGACAGAAATTGACATTGACCTCATCTCACAAGCCTCAAGTGATGGAGATGGGCTTGCTGACCAGCCTGTGGACATTGACGGGATGCATTCTAATTCACCTGATTGTGACCTGAACGAGATGGAGAAGAACCTGAAGAAAGCAGATGAAACAAGTGAGGCCAGTGAAGATGAAGATACTAAACCTATCACGACTCACTCAAAGAAGCCTGCCAAGAAAATGGCTGCCAAACCAGTCATCTCTTCCCCTGCTGTCAAACGTGAGGCTTCTAAACCCTCTACCAAAAAAGCCACAAATCAGCAGATTGATTCACAGAACTGGTGGTGAAGGAAGAAGAGACTGCCCAACAGGCTCTTGATTTGGAGAAAACACATACCTTGGCTCAATTCCACAAGTGAGAGCATCGTGATAAGGTCAAGGACAATTTGAAAATTTGGGCCATGGAATTGAGAAGTCAAGAACCACTTGCTTGTATGGAGATGGAGCATAAGCTAAGGATGTGGAGATGGAACTTCAACTGGGGTCAGGAAATTTTCAAGGGCTAGGAAATCACATACTGTTTGGCTCATCCTCATTCCAAGCCTCCTCCACACTGTGGGATGGCTCAGGTGCATCAACCTGGTCATCTTCCTCTTCAGGCCCAGCATCCCTTCTTGATGAGGTCAACAAGGCAGCTCACAATGTTGGTCTATCACTTGACAATGCAGGAACAAGTCAACCATGCAAAGTGGCACCCAGTCTCACGACATCATTCTGATGGCTTTAGTACTTGGTATGGAAGTATTTTAGCTAAAAATATATGTGTTGTTGCACTTGTCTATGTTTCTCTGCTCGACGCTGCCTTCTTCAGTCTTTAGCTCTGAACAACCTCTTTTTCAGCTTCTCCCTAACTCACTTGGCCAGTCGCAACTGTGAAGTTGAGCCAGTACCAGGTATCACTAGTATAGGTCCAGCACTATCAGAATCAGAAGACCCATCAAGACCTTCCAAAATGAAAGGATCTTCTGCTGGTGAGTACTCTGCACCTTCTTCAGCTTTCTCTGCTGCCTTGTGTCTAAGGGCAAAGTTATGAATGCCGATGCATGCGGCAATCCATAAAGTGGCAATTTGGTGCTCTTTAGCACCTTTAATCTGAACGCATAAGTTTTTGAGAGATGGGAATCGACCTTTTAGAAAGCCGATTGCATGTTCTGAGCAGATCCACAGCATTGAGACATGGAACTCTGCATTCTCAGGAATGTCTCGCTCTGGCTTTTTGTATGGTGCCACAATCCAGTAGTTAATCTAGTGCAATAAAGGAACAAATAAGAATGAGCTTACTGGATAAGCCAAATCTGCCCAGACGCATTCACCATCCTCTAGTAATGCTTCATGTTCTTGAGCCACATGAGTGCTTTCAAAAGCTGTGGAATCATGAATACTACCAACATGACCATAGCTGAAGTTGATAATCAATAGATTGGGCATTGATATGACCTATCTGCATGTGTATCAGTAGTGTAATACATACAGAAGTAAGACAAGTACCTGAATGTTGAGAGAATATCGGCACTTATGGTCATAGTAACTCTCCCCATACCATGTGGGCTGTCCAATCAATGGAATGAGAGAGCCATCCACCATCAACCAGCCATTTCACCATGCTTTGCATGAGTGCTTCTCAATTCACTCCTTCGCTTCTTCCTTCTCTGCTTCTATAGGCCATTGAACTGCATTATTCATGAACTGTGGATGCAGAATGGCTGTCATGACACACCATGTACAGTGGTGAACCATGCCTTTACCCATGCCAGCCCATTTGGATGTGGATTGTAACCCAGAGGAATTACCATCATGACCAAACCGGTACAGTGTTATAGCCAATTGAATATCAACTGGGAGCTGGGGATTGTTGGAGTTGTTTATGAAAATAGGGTCATCAGATATCTTGTCAAGTAGAGCATTGAATATAGAAGGGGTAATGCAGAGATCAGCTTGGAACTCATCAGGCCATTCATGCTTGAGAGTTGTGAGAATATGGTTGAGTTGTGATTCACCTGCTGGGCAGGGAACACATTCCCAAGGTGCTTCATATCAATGAGCATACATATTTCTCACCTCCACTTGAACCCAATGCCACAGTCTTCACCAGGTATCTGCTCAAGTAGCATGCTCTTCAGAACCACCATATTCATTACAAGACATCTCATCATCTGCATCTGAGCCACTGTCTGATTCAGAATCTGACCAGTCCAATGGGTCTTCATGTTTGTCTTCATCATCCTAGTCTGACACGTGGCATGGGTTCATCTTCTGATAAACTGGATAGGGAAGTAGAGCTGGAGGGTGAGGAAGAGGTTGTGGAAGAGGTTGTGGAAGTGACTGAGCAGTCAGAGGATGTAGAGAAATCAGAGCTAAAGTCAGAGGAGAGGTCATTATGCTGTGAGGTTCTGAAAAGACAGTGTAACTGCTTCCTGCATGAATGCTGTTGCATTTCTCAGCTTTTCGGACCTTGACATAGCTATGAAAAAGATTATTTGTGTGAGCTTTGTGACAGGTGCCAAGGGGCATATGGGAGGAGTGAATGGATGGTTATATGCCTAAATAGGAAATACAGCACATTACTGCTATGTAGAACCAACTGGATACCAGGAGAGAACCGTCATTCAGAAGCAGGGTGGTCAAAGTTGAGGTCGGTTCTGGACAGTTTTAAGCTTGAGAACCAGAATTGGAACCAATCCAAAACTGAATGATATAACCAACCAAAACTGTCAATTGTGACTGTGGCTATTGTGGTAGTAGTTCTGAGCAGGTGGGAAAGATGGAAAGGTCAGGCATTGTGTGGCAGGTATTGCCACAATGTTGGAACAAGCACTGTAATCGCAGAATAAGAGACAGCAAGAAGGAATCAATGTGGGCGTAACAGTAACATGTTTTAGTTGAGAAACTTGTAAGTAGCAGGCCTTGCCGCAGGACCCAGGAAGCTCCCCTAGGGCTCTGGTGGATTTTGGCAGATTTTTGGGGCCAAAAAATCGAAAATCCCTAGCAAAATTTGGTGGATTTGAGCTGAAAAAGTGAAAATCCCTGGCAGAATTCACAGATTTGGGAGGGTCAGGATGGAGCAGGAAGGGTGGGTTACAGTAATGTTGTATGGTCCTGGCAGTCAACAGGCTTCAACAGGGCTCTTGGCACCTGTGACAGAGGTCATGTGTGGTAACAGCCCTAGCGGTTTTGTGAGTAAATAGAAACCACCCAGTAATCTGTACCACACATGACATGACCAAACAAAGTACAAGTCAGAATTTCTGTGCCCAAGGTCATCCATAGTGTACTTGGAGCATAGTTTGCTACGGAAATATGTTTATGATAGTATGATGTGATACAGCAAGTGTGTATAATCTCAGGCACACAGTCCTCAGCTACTCCGAGTCCTCAAAGTTCATTGTGCACTGGCATAGTTACGATAGTAGGAGGGGTTTATGTAAATGTTTGCATGCAAACAATAAATCAAAACTGAAACTAAAATAAGACCCACAATCACCAAACCTTTGCTGAATCTCCTGCATCGTCACCCAATCCCTGTCCTTGTGTCCATTGCAAGGGTCTAGCAGGATGGTGACCTGTGACATCACATGGAGGGAGGGAGGGGTCCTGGGTTGGCCAAAAATTATATTTGAGGGTCAGCTCAAACTGCATTTCTAGAGGCTTGATCCACTTACTATATCTTCCAAAATACCTACCAAATCATACTGAAAGCCTTATATCTGCCTCTGGCTTCACAGAACAGTCATATGCTGCTTGCAGAGGCAGTGTGATGTGACAGCACATGTTGGTAATACCACACACTGTCACAGTGTTACATGTGCACATCAGCTTAGGTATCCTTTCAAACATTGTATTTATATAATGTACATACCAAGACAGTATAGAAATAAGCTTAGAAATGAAAGTGGCTGACCTGCAAAGAGAGATTTCTATTTCTGGGTGATCATGTGCTGGGAAATTGCCTTTTTTGGAGGGAGGGAGGGTCCCTGTTCTGAGATTCATAAGTGTACATGATGTAAACTTTTGCCATCCTACCAGCCCCTTGGTCCATTGTCATGCCTATATTTAACCATGTCATGCCTGCCAATTCTGTAAGCCTCTATTGGCCAAAACATCAGGTACTTTGTGGGTTTCAGCCTGCCCAGAGGTTTGGAATTCATCATGGCAGTGGCAAAATGATCAAGTCACATGTCTAATGTGCAGAGGGAACAAGTGCTGCTGTGTGTTAAGATGTTAACAGTGGACAGGATGGTTATATGATGTTATAAATATTTTTGTAGCAAAATGTGCTCTTAAGTACGCTATGGATGACCTTGGGCACAGAAATTCTGACTTGTACTTTGTTTGGTCGGGTCACATATGGTACGGATTACTGGACGGTTTTCTGAGTCCTTACTTTGGTAAGGCTCAGTCTTATACCTTGACACCACTGACACTGCCACTAAGACCTGTTCCTGATTCACCTATATATAGTTCACATTGTTGTCATCTCTGCTTCTGTCATCTCTGAATGCTGTTTCCCACTGTGTCTGTTCACCACTAATGGATCCGATGCCGATTCATGAGCCCCTTTCCATCTTGTCTTCATACTACCATCCCACTTTCTGTCATTCCTTTGTATGTCCATCCCTCTCTCCCTCTCTTATTTTCTGATTTCTAAAGACTTAGGTTTCAACTTTGTCATTGTGTTTCACCATCTTCTTGTCCCCTGCCGTCCCTTTTCCTTTATGCTGGCTAACATCTAAAAGTTGTTTATTGTTCTCGTCTGTATACTGTATATCTAATGTGCATGTTGTGTTGCCCTCGTCCTTGTCGTAACGCTTCTTGAGATGGCTGTTGTCCTTACTTGCTCTGTAAGTATCCATTTCTTCTATTTGCATCGTGGCTATTCACTTTGTGGCTATTCGCATTGTCCCTTTGCAAGACTGCATCCTCCAACATCACATGCGGTTGAAGTTGGCTTTCTCCCTTTCTGCCTCTTCTCCTCTTACCTCACTGACTTGTTGCTCTTCACGATGCTTTGCTTTTTAATCACACTGTATACTTTCTTGTTAACAACTTGCTGTAGCCAAACTGTTGCTGTCGTACCTCCTGTTCTGTTTGCTCTGTCTTTTTGTCTGTCTGCCACTGGCCATGTGCCTGCACACAATATGGTATGGATCTCTCACTTCAAAAGGCTCACTTAGTCTTTTTAGTCTTCTTGGATGTCATCTGCTATAATGACTGAACTTTTGGCTGTTAGACATGTACCTTCAGCATTGGACCATGTTGGTCATATGGTCCTGCTTTGTGATTCAAAGCAGTTGCAATTGTTGACGACTTGCCTATGCTTCGATGCGTCTCCATTCACGCCTGCTGACAGTCCACCAACAAACCGTCCTTTCTTGAGCTTTGTCAATACTATCCCTCTGCATTTGCATTGGGCTATATTCCCTTATATTGATGTATCCAGATCATCGCATGTACTTGTTAAATTGACAGCTTTGAAGTGCCTTTGTAGTTGCATGCATCATACAGATTATTGCCTACTTGCTCATGACTATTCGATGCTTCCATCATCTTTTTTACAGAAGTGGTACATTGTGGCTTCATTCACTTTGCGATGTACATACTCTGCATCCACTGATACCCTTCTTTACTTCTATCCACAGCAGAAGCATCCTGTCCTTACAATTTTGCACAAGGAACATCCTGAAGAACGTGCTCCTGATCGTCTTGTAGGTGGCCATGGTCACAAAAAGATGACTTACGATGATATAAAGGAATATATTTTGTTGTCTGCTGTCGACAATGCTTCTGCCTTTGATTTCAAGTTCACTGACATTGTTCTGTTCAAAGATCTGCATGCTTTTTCCTCTTATAACAATATTGTGGTCGTTCAGATGCCTCTAGACTGATTGCTTGGTTCCTTATCCAAAGTGAATGTGAAACGTGTTTTACAGGTACATGGATGTCAAGATTTGCTGAAGAAGCATGCATCTCATACATCTCCGGAGTTTCTTGCAGCAGCTTGGTCACATCGCTGTGATGCCTGTTCCTCATCAGTATGTATCTTTACGACTGTCGATTCCATATCTGCATGCAGAAAAGCTACCAACCAAAAGTACTACCAGAAGATGCGCAATCATACTCAGGAGACGGATGTGCCTCAGAGTTTGAATGTGCTGCCTCAGAATTCAAATGTGCTGCCTCAGAGTTCCAATCAAAGTGATGCTTCTGGGCCATTGTACCCTCCGCTGCCTCTTGCTGATGAGCTTGTGAATCGTATCATACATGATTTTTAATGAGACATCTCCTGCAAAGTTCGAAGAAGCTGGTTGTGCTGTGTGTGATTTGTTGACACCCAACTCACAGTTGAAACCTTTGCAGTTGGTACACAAACAGCTTCATGTTTTGGAGGTTGCTGGTGTTTTGCATGCTAAACACCGCTGTCTTGCTGATGCCATGTCTGATATCAAGGGACCTGTTATCTCATCGTTGATAGGAACACTACGGGGTGGGGTCTGCACATGTGTGGGGCTGTCAACACCTGAGGCAGGTGCTAGAAGCAGGCAGAGGTGATGGCCAAGGGAAGTCGCACAGAATACGATCCGCAACAACACAACCCACAAACAACACCAAAACACACACTAACTAACTCCTACTGAGATGCACTAGTCTCTCTTTATATTCCGGTTAATGCTCTTTTTGAAGTTTGTCACAAGAGGAGGCTTCCACGGACGACGACTTTTTAGAGTCTTGTTACTGAGTGTATAGATGTGGAGTCTATCTTTAGAATAGAAGCTCCTCGGGTCTCTAAACGTGCAAAGTTCGATCACAAAATCAAACTTCTTTCAAAGTGGTTTGCTTGAGTTGCAAGACTTATTGCAAAGTTCAGTTCTTAAGACCTTAAGACAATGTTCAATTGATGGGTTCCAATCCCGACCAATCTAGGTTCAATTCTAGACAAGTTCTGTATTCCTGAGTACTACCATGCGGTAGGGTCTGATGACGAATGCGATGCACAGTCAGGTGCCTTTCCAGGTCTATAGCTCTCTCTCTGCAAGCTCTTCCTTCCTTTTCTCTTCTGAGGAGCTGTCATGTGACTTTGTTGCTGAACTCCATAGCTAATGTTCAATACTTCTCATACAGATAGACATCAACTGATCAAGTAAATCAGCTAGTTAGGTTCCTCAACAATACTTGTTGCCTATTAGAACTTGTCTCTAAGTAATCCATCCTCAGTAGCCAGCTAAGTCCAAGATTGACAGCTAGTAACGAGTTTCGAAGCTCCAAGGGTGTTCAACTGTCAAGTCTTAATATTCTTAATATTATAGACACTCTAAGCGAACCTGTAACCTTCTAGGATAGCCTAGATAGAGGCTCTTGTTGATTTGTAGGCCTAGCTGCATAACCGGCGTATCATTGTCTTGCGACAAGATATGCAATTCTTGTAGTGTCTGTGTTCGTCAACATACTGTGCCTCGTAATGCACTTGCAGCTGGCCTGTGGGTAGGAGAAGTTCCTCCCGTGCTTGCTAACCTTCAGTTTGTAGAATGTCTGTTGATTGCTAAAGTGCATCACAATGTCTGCTTCATCAAGGTTTCTTCGGGTCAGCGCAAGTTAATGTCCCATTGCCTTCAAATCTCCCATACAAAAGGTCTACAAATGATTGCCACCTCCCCGTGAAGATCTCGACAACATTCTTGCTATTCTTTTTACAGGGCCTGTGAGACCTATGAAAGAGCAGTATCTAGGGACTCCACTTCTCGTTCGTCATAAAGCTGTTGTTGAGGCTCTAGAGTGGCTAAAACTGAATCATGTCAACTATGCCGACCTCGAAATTGATTATGATGGTTTGCACCGTGATTATCCCGAAATGTGCCTTGTGTATCTGTACAGTATCAAGAATCTCTTTGCAACAAGAGGCCCAAATCAGTTAGTGTTCACGATACTGTGGAAGAGGATGGTACCAAAGAGGGAGAGTGTCCATTTGTGGTACATGGTGTTACCTCGACTGATCTTGAGACCAAAACCACTGAACAACTCAAGGGTATTGCTCTGAAGCATTTTAATAGCAATGGAAAGATTCTCACTATGGATGGGAGTGCTAAAAACGAATCTATATACTGTAATCCACAACTGTATCCCCAAATGTTTCCTTGGCTGTTCCCGTATGGGTATGGTGGCATTGGTTCTGTACCTAAACTATCAGAAGATGCTCATAAGCATCACTTGCTCATGTACCACAATAAACATTTTCAAACTGATCCATATTTCCCTCTCATATGTTTCAGTCACAAATTGATCAAGGCCTTGACTACTGCTGGTTTTCTTTTAGCTGAAAGTGCAAAATTCAATGAAATCATGGAACAGTTGATTTCTCTCAATAAGGATGTACTTAAGGATCTGACTGACCATTTGATTGCAGGCGAAAAGATCCGCCCAGAAACAGATGCAGAAAAACTGTACTACCAGGTAATCAAAGACCTTGACCAGATCAATTTCTGCATTGACAATTCAACAAGGGTATGCACAATGAGATATGGTCTCTTATATCTCATCTAGGGTTGCCATCTTGGTTTGTTACTTTTACACCAGCTGACTCGTATCATCCTATCTGTCTGTATTTTGCTGATCAGCAGTTGACCTTCAGTCCGACTTTCCGTGGTATGGATGAGCGGATCTGTCTGATTGCCAAAAATCCTGTTGCAGGCACAAGATTTTTCAACTTCATGGTTAAAATGTTCATTAAGCATGTGCTAGGTGTTGATACCGACCATCCTGGGATATTTGGAGAAACTGTGCTATGGAACTGTCAAACAACAAGGTAGACTTACTCTACATCTCCACCTCCTTATTTGGATTGCTAATGCACTCTCCCCCAAGGAGATCAAGCATAGATTGATGGATGACAGTGAATTCCAGAGAAGTGTTATTGCTTATCTTGAGTCTGTGCACATTAGTGAGTTTCTGACCAGGACAAAGGAAGAGATATTAGCTCACATGCAAAAAGAACAATCCGACAGTACTTTTATGGACCCTTCTCAGACTCTTCCTGTCCCACTGCCTTTGCTTGCTAAAGGTGGATGCTGTGATGTGAATTGTGATTGCAATATCTGTAGTGAACATCATAGTTGGCATCGATTTTTCTTGGAACAGGTTGACTTTTTATTGGCTCAGTGTAACATTCATGTCTGCAGAACAAATCTTGACGAACAGGGTAGACAGCAAAAAAACCCCTAGTTAGGTTGTTTGAACAATGTGTGGCAACATGGTTCCCTTGTCTTATTGTTTTGGAGTCTTTTGTGGATAAATTGGGACATTTGCATCTTAAGAAATGTGAGGCTTGGATGAACACCATTTCACCTCTTATCACTTTCCTACTTCACTGTAATACTGATATGACTTCATTGTTGTCTGGGACTGCAGTCAAGGCTATGTCACAAACTACGTTACAAAGGCCCCCTTGAAGACTAGCATCGTTTTTGAGATTATCCATAAACAGTTTCTGCTTAATTCTGTTATATTGGGCGATGATCCTAACCATTTTGAGAAGGTACACACTCTTATGACCAAGATAGTCAATAACTTGAGCGTGAAAATGGAAATAGGGGCTCCCTTGGCGTGCTTGTATCTGCTCAGCTTTTCTGATCACTATGTTAGTCACCGTTTTGCGTCCTTTTATTGGCAATCCTTTGTACATGAAATATGTGCATTTTGGGATGCTGATCTGCTGTTGAACATCAGTCCAAAGGTCACTGTTGTTATGACCCATGGCCATGTAGTGGGCCTCTCGCCTATCTACGATTATATCTACAGACCACATGAACTTTACAATGTCAGTCTTTACAACTGGGTTTTGTCTTGTAGATGAGAACCCATCAAGAAATCATCTCCCAAGACAAAAGTCGACCATGATAACAATAAGGATGCAGACGATGATACACCTGTAGAACTACAGGTGGAAGACGGTGTGAGCAGTCTGTCAACCAGTTGCAACCCTTCAAATATCCCAGTTGGTGTTTTTAGGTTTGCTTCCGAACATCCTCTTCACGACACACATGCTATTCGTGTTGTTGCACCTCAGTATAGATTGGTGCCCAATTTTCTTGGTGCATCTCTTCCTCGTTGTGATGCTGGCGACCACGAGTATTGTTGTGCTACCATGCTTGCTCTGTTCAAGCCCTGGCAATCTGGAGCTTGTCTAAAGACACAGCATCAGAGTTGGGATGATGCTTTTGCAGCTCACCCTTTTACTGCTCAGCAAACTCAAATTATGAACAACATGCACCTTTGTTTTGAATGCCTTGACACTCAAGACGATTACCATGCTCTTCTGTGTGCTGGCAATGCTGCACTCCCCTCTGGGATTCCATTTGATGAGGAGGTAGTTTCTGAATCAGCCTTGCAGGATACTCTTAATGATCTAAATGCTGATGCTCTGCTCCATGCAGAGTCTGCTGAAGTTGGTCAGCGACAACTCAAGCAGCAAAATCAGATGTGTGTTATTTGTCGAATTCTCAACTGTCTTAATTGGTGCAAACCACTCTCTCTGCTGAACCTGTTGGCTGCTGTGTGTTGCATGGTCTCCTATTTGCCACTGCAACAGTGGACTTTGCTGATTCAAAATACACGTCAGGGTATATTACGGGAGCATGAAGCAACTCCTAAACCTGTTCAATGCACTCAGCCTATGTCATCAAATGAAATGGATTACACACTGCCAGTGGATGTTTACACCATATCTTGAGAAAAGATTTCATATCCAAAAGGATAAAGATGCTATTGCTAGTATTTCACAGACGTTTGGTCTTAATAAAGAGCAAGATTGTTCTTTCAAAATCATTGCCAATCATATCTGTAATCAGAGCAACTGAAGATGTACCTTGGTGGTATGGGAGGCACTGGGAAAAGTCGTGTCCTTCATGCAGTACTGGCGTATTTCTGGCATTGTAATGAACTGTATCAGTGTGTGGTTGTTGCCCCCACAGGATCGGCTGCAGCGTTGCTGCAAGGTTCAACATACCATTACATGGTATTGATGATAAAAAAGACAAAATCCCTGCAGGCCATCTGGCAAAAGTCGTGTCGAGACTTGAAAAGGTTGATTATGTTTTTATGGATGAAGTGTCTATGCTGTCTTGCAAAGACATGTATACCATAGGAAATTGACTCTGCAGAGTTAAAAACAATCTCGGCTTGCCTTTTGGTGGAATGAATATAATCTTCACAGGTGATTTTGCACAGTTGCCACCACCTTACAGTGGTGAGAATGCCTCTTTGTACAGTGCCACTGTAGGTCTGAATCCTTCGAAATACAACTCTCAGATTGCTGCACTTGGCAAGGCACTCTGGCATCAGGTAACGACTGTAGTAATTCTTCACCAAAATATGCAAGTGAAAAGTCAGACAATCGAAGACGTTTGATTTTGTGAAGCTCTGTCAAATATGAGATACAAAGCTTGTACGCCAGTTGATGTTTCTTTCCTCTGGTCATTAGTTTCTTCTGCAGACCCAAAGCGGTCCTCTATTTCGCAACCTGAATTTCGAAATGTTTCCATAATTACCTTGCAGAATATACACAAAGATGAAATCAATTGGTTGGGATCTCAGCATTTCACGGAGGAAACCAATCAAGAATTGTGGCATTTTTACTCTGAGGACATCATTTCGTCTTTTGTGCCTGCAGATTCTAATTCTCAATACAAGAGAAAGCGCATAACTAATTGTCTACCACCCGCTGTTCAGGAAGCTCTGTGAAATCAGCCAGCATCGGCCAACAGTTCCTGCATAGCAAGCAAACTCTCATTGTGCTGAGGTATGCCCATGTTGATACGATCCAATGTCGCCACAGAGCTTTGCATCACCAAAGGTCAGGAAGCGTGTGTTCATTCATGGGATGAATCAATAGGCGAATGCGGGAAACCTATATTGCAGACATTGTTTGTTACTTTGGTCAATCCTCCTTCTGAGGTGAACATACCTGGTTTACCAACAAACATCATTCCTTTGACAAGGACCACTGTCTCTATTTCTTGTGATCGGCCTGATGATAGTGAAATCACTGTGTCTCAAACTCAGGTTGAGGTCTTACCCAATTTTGCTATGACAGACTATTTGTCTCAAGGCACACAACATTTAGCTTCACTCTCCCATCATCCATGGGCATAACCCATTTATTAGTGCCTACTCC
>QLOY01007587.1:0-18590 GCA_003313965.1 Megacollybia marginata
GTACATAGCCTAGGCATCTGGTTTCACACTTTTTCATTTCTTGATAGATCCATTGATGAGTATTCCCAATAAATCTATGCATATAGTGGGTCCATGAAGGAATGAAAAAGTGTGAAACCAGATGCCCAGGCCATGATCAACCTAAGTGATAGATCTGAAAAAGCGGACTTAACTGAGTGCTTGACCAAGTATATAAGGTTCACCTGGATACAAAACTAGTCTGTACACATACATATTATAGACCAGTCTATAGACTAGCACTATAATGACCTGTATTCACACTATTGACTGGTATTCAATATCTATTGACCAGCATTGACCAACATTCAATATATATGAAGTCTATAGTCTATTCTATAATAGGCTGGATACTGGATACTGGCCTATAGCTATTGAGTATAAGCCTATAGAAAGTGAATGCATGCTCATAAGGGTGTATACATGCTAAGTATTGATCTATTTTTATTTTCATTGCCGGCTTTTCAAAAATAAAATGCAAATTGTGCAATAACAAGAGCATGTCTAGCAAAATGAATGGTACCATCAGAACCACATTGAGATTCTGCATCTTTTCATATAAAAAAGTCAAAAGTTCCCACAGTCAATACTTGCCTAATCGGGTCATGTACCATTGTCATATAGCAAAATAAACAGTACAAACCACATTGAAATTCTGTACCTATCCATATAAGGAAATCAAAAGTTCCCACAGTCAAGGCTTGCCTAATCAGGTATGTACCATTGTCATGTATAGCAAAATGAACCATACAATTCACACTAAAATTCTATATACAGAAGTCAAGTCAAAAGTTCCCACGGTCAAGGTTGCCTAATGAGGTCATGTATCATGGTGATAACAAAATGACCAGTGCCATCAGATTCGCATTGGAATTCTGCATCTATCTATATAGGGAAGTCAAAAGTTCCCATGGTCATGGCTTGCCTAATGAGGTCATATATAGTAAAAATGAATAGTTCCATCAGAATCATATTGAAATTCTGTACCTATCTATATAAGGAAGTCAAAAGTTCCCATGGTCAAGGCTTGCCTAATAAGGTCATGTGCCATGGTCTATCATCTCATACATCAATGTTTTCTATTTTTATAATTTTTTGCATTTTTTCCACATTTTTCTATGATTTTATATTGTTTTGTTAAAAATAGGTCTGCCATGGTCTGCCATGGCTTGCCATGATGCCGGATTCATGCCAGAGCCCATCCAAGCCCAATTGTGGCTGTGTGACAACACCAGCCAAATTTATCAAGCTTTAATGCAAAAAGGGTATCAGTATTCTATGCATAGATACTACAGTATCAGGTGAGTCAGCAGGAGCAAAAGTGAGAAACCACAATGGCAAACCCAGATGAGCAATGAGCGACCATATCTCATTGCGCATTGCCTTCTTTGAAGTGGTTGAACTATCGACGCGACAACTAATCTGATCAAGATCCTTAATGAGCTGATAACAGAGCTTCTCAGCATCAGTGACAGGACGGACCCTCTTGCCAGAAGACAACCGTTGTGCCAGATCCTTGAGAACGTCCTTGTCGACGCTAATCAGACATTGGGCAATGTCTTCAAACTTCGATTTCTCAGCTAGCAAAAAACTTGCGGACGTTGACGCCTTGATGAGCTTATGACTGAAGCAAACCAAAGGAAAATATACATCAGTTTATCATGATACATTAACAGATGTCGTTTGTGAGCATCTTCAGAGAGATTGCTTGTAGTGCCGACTCCTCCGTAACCATATGGAAACAGCCACAGAAACATTTGCGGATACAATTGAGGATTCCAATAGATCAATTCGGGTTTAGAGGGCCCATCAATCACCAGCACTTTTCCATTACAGTTGAAATGTTTAAGTGCAATTCCCTTTAGCTGTTCGGTAGTTTTGGTGTCGAGATCGGCTGACATAACACCATGGACAACAAAGGGACATTGACCTTCTTGCGTACCATCCTCATCCTCTGCATCGTTGACACTGGTGGATTCCGGACACTTATTACTCAACGACTCCTGATACTGAACAGAGACACACGGAACGTCCTCAGGATAGTCGCGCATCAAACCATCATAGTTGATTTCAAGATCCTGATAGTCGACATGGTTCAACTTAAGCCATTCCAACGCTTTGATGACAGCCTTGTGGTGTACCAAAAGGGGAGTATGGAGATATTGCTCCTTTGTAGGACGAACTGGACCTGTAAACAAAACAGCGAGAACCTCATCAAAATCCTCACATGGAGGAGGCAGCTTGGAATATATTTTATGTACAGGCGATTCAAAGACAACAACGTGTGACATAAGCTTTCGTTGGCCCAAAGACACTTTGACGAAGCATACATTGTGACGAAGTTTTGCAACAAGCAGTCGCTCCACAAATCAAAGATCAGACAGTTCGGAAGGAACATCACCTACCCATAGACCAGTAGCCAGAGCATTACGAGGTATCTTGTTTTCCCGAATACACACACGACAAAAGTCACAAACTCTATCGCATGTTGAGGACAGGACAGGACCAGGCAGCTCAGATAAAGGATCAGAAGAACTTTTCCTCTCAGCACACGTAACACCAGGCACTTGAAGAACATGCAATTGGTTATGAATCGAATTGAGAGGTTTCAGTTGTCTTATCAGGGTCAATAATCCGCACACGGCACAACCAGCCTCCTCAAACATGGCAGGTGCTGTGTCACGACAAAAATCACGAACGATACGTTCGGATAGTTCATCTGTAAGAGGGGCAGGTGGATAGGACGTATCAACAGGGGGTGCAGGTGGACAAGCACGGGGCACATTGGAGCGTTTATGAGAGGCACGATACTTTTTGGAAGAAGCTCTCACTCGAGAGCTAGCAGTCTCAGTAGCAGTGAACACACAAACATGCGTTGAACAGGGTGGTGACGCAACACAGCAGACGAAGCAGATGAAGAAAGACAGGAATCGGTTTTTAATAGATAATCAAGACGATGCAACTGCAACACAAGTTTTTTATTGACCTTGGTCATGAACGGAAGCATAGTCAGCAAAGGCAATTGAGTAACAATAATGTTAGTATGAGAGTCGAACGAAGGAAGATCCTTACAAGGGACCAGATTGAAAAATTTATAGTCAAAAGCTGAAGGGTCGTCGATGGCTGAAAGCAATATGGCGTCTCGTATAGACTCATAGGGGACAGTGAGCAGACCACGACCACCAACAGGACGAGAACCAGGCAGAGGTTCATACTCCAAACGCAAAAAGTAGGGGACAATCATCTTTTTCTCCTGTTTCGTTATATATTTATACCACCAAGAAAACCGACAAGCGTACCAAAAATTCGTAACGCCGAAAGATGATATTCGCAACCAAGAATCTATACTCACATTCGAATCATATGAAAGCCAAGCAAGAAGGAATTTATAACATGAACAACTAACATATGAACGACAGGAGCGTACAGCTACAAACTTGGTCAGACAATGAGACAGTCAAAACAAGTAGTGAAAAGGAAGCATATACATTCGTAAATACGGTTCAGGAGTATGGCTCCAAATTGAATGATGAAAAGCAGGCAGGTGACGACGCAAAGCAAAACATAAAAAACGGAAGAAACCGTAACGTGGGTAACCAGACGCATTGAAGGGTTTAGAATGGAACGCATTGAAGGGTTTAGGACCAAACACATCAAAGTGTTTAGGACCGGACGCATCAAAGTGTTTAGGATTGAACACATCAAAGCGATTGAAGAGGAACGCATCAAAGCGTTGAAAACCGTACGCATCAAAGCGTTCAAGAAAAGTCATGATCTCACAACGCGTCGCGGCGCTGTGACGATGGAGATCGGGCAGATGCACAGAGCAAACGGAATTGTTGTCTCCACGAGCAGGGAACATCGAAGGGGACAAACCAAGAGGGGAGGAAGAGTAAAAATGAAATGAAACGTCAGACTGCCCAAAAAATGAAGTGTTACAAGCCAATAGATAAGAACGGACCTTGAGTGAACATGTTTCGCATATATGGAATGCGGGCAAGAAACAAATATCCCGGAAACAATGGGCGATGCATGCAAAGACGAATCGTGGAGGGACGAAAAAGTAAGTAGAAACAAGAGAGCAGCAACCAATGCGGTCGCCCAGAAAGCAGACCAATGATATATGATCATAATGTGTTTGGACGAAAGGACACATAGAGGAGGGACGAAGAGGCTACCTGGTAGTAGGATAGAGAGGTCGTTTGGTTGTTGGTAAGAAAAAGACGGGGTTAAGTGTGAAGCAAATAGAAGATGGCAAACAGCAGAAGGGTACATGGAAGACAGGTGCCAAAAAAGAAGCTGCAAGAAAGCGAACAACAGGGACAAAGGCGATGGTAAGGAGAGGCAACAAGTAGGACAAAATGCAGGTACTCACGAAAAGAGGAGGAAAGGGCACACAGCGATCCGCACCCGTCTCCACCAGGCAACCACTCGGCTTTATTCGCGGCAATAAACATGATATACGAAAAACTAGAAAAGGATCAGGACGAACGACAGGGAAGATTCTAGTCAAAAAAGATACATACACATATAAAATTACATTATCGACATCTACTACTCAGAACTACAGCGCGAAAGACGCAGGAATGGCAGGCAAGATGACAGGACAGAAACAAGATAGCAAAAAGGCACGTGAGCACACGGCAGCAGAATCATGGAACTGAGCGGTGAACGTGGGACAGAGAAGAAAGGAAAAGGATGACACCATTACATGACGGCATTATAAGACCACGCGATCATAGACACCATTATAAGACCACGCGGTCATAGAAGCACACCTAACGGGGATAACTCAGGAACGCATGACAGTGGCGCCAGGGTTAAAGACCAAATCCCTATAAATAGGGACTCGGAATCAATGATAAGATTACTGACACTTACGAGTTTCACTATCAGCACCACATATCGTTTCGGATCCCCTTCCTCCAAGCGATGAGCAATGTCACCTTCGCCGTCATATCCCAGCTCTACCGCCGCATTGATGCAGGCTTGCAATGCAATTTTCTCCAAATGGCTAGTGTCCATGGGGTTAAGTTCGGACGAAGCCTCAAAAATCATCCTGTAGTGTCCGATTTTCCTGGCAAGCTGAAGAACTGCGTTAATTGCTTTGTTTTGAGCACTGGTGTTCATCGTTGCACTTTGGGGTAAAACATTCACAGTGATATTGCTTCTTGGCAACCAGTTAGTGAAGGCGCTGGTCTTGGCTGCGGTTTGGGTAGATGATGCGGGAGTAGGTAGCTATACAATGAGCGTCACATTACAGGATAGAAAACAATGACAACATACCTCAGCTCCATGCTGTTGAGCACGCTTTCCAGTCAGCGCCTTCGCTTTTTTGAACTAGCCAGAGTAAGACCGATAGGATTCTGATGTAAACACGTACGACTGGCTGATCCTTATCCTCGCCAATCTCGGGTTCATCCTCTTCCAAGTCATGGACAACCCTCTTCTTGCGCTTCAACAGCTGTGGGGGTGGACTGTCGAGCTCGATATCAAAATCTTGATCAGTAAAGACTGGAACTGTGAAATCATTGTTATCAAAAGTTTGAGTGGTCCTCTGTTTTCTGGGAGCCTCATCTTCATCTTCAGAGGATGGCGGAATCTCAAGAGCACTCGAGCTTGAAGACACCACACTCAAACGGGAAACAGACCGGTGATGACGCGGAGGGACTTCTGAACACGAGATAGGAAGGAGCGGAGTTATCAGTATGTTACCAAACAAAGTGACAGTTCGTTCTCACCATCCACCACTATGTTTGACTGGCCAGAACTTGTCGACGTCTTGCGGGAGCGACTGTTAACAATGGATACTGCCTAACCCATTGAGGTAAGTATCCATCTTTGCAAACCAGCGCTTACCTTGTCATCAAATAGCTTGTTTGCATCATTCCGATCGTCGTGGCGTTCCATTTCACCATCTTTGTTATCATCATTGTCTCGTTCACTTGACTCGCTTTCCCCCGAACTCTCTTCCTCGTCCTCTCGTTGAGTATTGGCCTTGGCTCTGGTTGTGGTCGTCTGCTTATATGTTTTCCCTTGAGTAGGTGCAACAGGTGCATCTAGAGTAAGTCTCAGTTACACAGTCTCATTTCAAATGGATTGTACCTTCTTCAGATTCGTTGTCCAAATCAGGAGCAGCATGGGCTCGTTGAGCTTCTTCTACATGGTATTTGTCAGGTAGGTGCACCCTGAAAAGGTACGTACTGGGCACTGATGGATTGGACCTGTCGGTGGCCTTCTTGACTCAGTTGCGGGCAGTTTGCTTTGCTGGTCCTCTACCCTTCGATCGCTTCTTCGCTGTAGGTGCAGTTTTTGCTGAAACAATGTCATTGATGGATTAGGAGGTGACAAGTACGACTAAACCCTGCGGTGGTTGGTCTTGAGCCTCCGTCGGTTTGGTTCTAGGACCTCTAATCCCCTTTTTAGGAAAGATTTCCATTGCTTGTTGGGCAGCGGCACCTTAGAATCAACAAAAGTTCAACCATAACGTGATCGACACAATTTACTTACGAGGTGTTGACTTTGGATCCTGTCGACTACTGTCAGTCTTTTCAGTTGGTCCGCTACCAGGTATGTTGACAGTTGATTTTCTGCCTACCCATTTGCTAGGGGCAGCAGCTGGTGGTTGACTTGCTGGGTTTGTCGATTTTACCATTGAAAAATTCGCTGAAATATCAGCTGTCAGGTAGTTATTATGATCAAGACACACATTAGATGGGGTCAGATCATACCAGTTCTGTTGTAAGATTGTTTTTTTTGTGCAAGGAGGTGTTTGACGGTGAGCGTTTATTGTTTACCTAACTTTGTTTGCCACTGATTAATGTTTCAGGTCACAACATATGACGTATTACTATTTGTATCTAACCAATACAACCTCGTACGCCTGCCTCATCTTCTATGGAATCCGAGTCGTTTTTTTGTGATGGCTGTGCCCGCTATTTCAACCGTATTGCTGACCTAAGACAACATTGGGGCCGTACTCAGCAAAGTCGGTGTCGCAGTGCACATCAAAACTATCAAGATAAGCTTCGTCGAGGTACTACTTATGCTCCGAGGCGCAATGCAAGACATCCACTCTTATCTTCTCACGAGCAACCTCACTCGTCTCCTCCTTCCGAGCGGTATAGCACTCCATGGAAGGAAGCACAAAATGAAGACGACATACCAGCGTTTGCTGGTGATTTATTTGGCCAAGATTATAACGAACAAGATTTTCCTGGACTCACGGAGGTTACTGATGCTGACCCCCCTCCTGCTCTGGAGCCTGATGAAGATGAGGACGACGAGGAAGAAGATGAGGAGACCCTTAGGCCTCAATGGGAACCACCTCGTCCAAATCACCATCATGACGATCTACCAGATCCAGATGCGGACCTGCTGCATGAAGCGGAGCCAGACCCAGATGATGACACTAACCGAATGGACGAGGATCATGACTCCGATCGTCACTCTACTTTCGGCCTATCGACAGACACAGAAGTTCACATCCAGCGTTTTCCTGGCCTGGCAGGTGCACCTGTGGATAGCTCAGAACCAACCGAGTCAGCATACACCAGATATATGACTGATGTAGATGGAAACTCTAATCCATGGGTGCCATTCACTTCCGAGATGGAGTGGGAGATTGCAAAGTGGGCCAAATTACAGGGACCTGGATCTACTGCCTTCTCGGACCTACTCGCTATTCCTGGTGTGAGTTTGAGTATTTATAATATAACTGACACTTAGGATTCATGAATTTGAAGGTGGTAGAAGCACTAGGAATATCGTACAAGAACACCAAGGAATTGAATTGAATCATTGATGACTGTTTACCTCCGCGTCGCCCTAGCTTTGTCCGACAACAGATTGTTGTTCAGGGACAGTTGTTCGATCTTTTCAAGAGAGATCTCCTGGAATGTATCCGAGCACTGTATGGAGATCCTAGACATGCAGGATATCTCTGTGTTGCACCAGAACGACACTATGCTGATGCTGATATGACAATTCGTCTCTATCATGACTTCCACACCGGTCGATGGTGGTGGAGCACTCAGGTATGATTACTGATTTGATATACACATCTTATATTGAGTAGAAGCAACTCGAAAAAGAGAAACCTGGTGCCACCATCATACCAGTTATCTTATCATCCGATAAGACACAGATAACCCTCTTTCGCAACAAGACTGCCTACCCTGTTTACTTGACTATCGGCAATCTACCTAAAGACATTCGTCGAAAACCATCATGGCAAGGCCAGATCTTGCTCGCATATCTCCCCACCACAAATCTAAAACACATAGCCAACAAAGCATCCCGGCGTCGGATCATGTCTAACTTATTCCATGCATGTATGCATGTAGTACTTCAGCAACTCAAGGAGGCCGGTATCAATGGGGTTGTCATGGCAAGTGGAGATGGTATCAAACGTCGATGCCATCCTATATATGCCGTATATGTTGGTGATTATCCAGAGCAGGTGTTGGTCACCACAGTCTATACAGGTGATTCTCCGGTCTGTGACTGTCCCAAGGCTGAACTCGGTAACTACCCCTGTGAGTATGCTTACTGAGACTTTGAGCACATACTCTCAGCTTCAAAGTTGGTTCACACAGATGAATGGGGTTCCACATGTGCCAATGCGAACATTCGACCTGTCCAACATCCATTCTGGGAAGACCTCCCTTATGCAAATGTGTTCAATTCAATCACCCCAGACATTTTACACCAACTTTATCAAGGGGTTCTCAAGCATCTGATTCAGTGGGTAACTGATATATGTGGTGCTGCTGAAATAGATGCACAAGTCCGACGGCTTCCACGCAACCACTGTATTCGTATGTTTCAAAAGGGGATCACATCTCTGTCTCGTATCAGTGGCGCCGAGCACCGTCATATCAGTTCCTTTCTACTCGGGCTGGTGATGGATATCCGTCTACCTGATGGCGCATCAAATACCCATCTGATCGCTGCGGTGCGATCAATGCTAGACTTCCTCTATCAAGCTCAGTACCCTATTCATAGTGATCTCACTCTCGATGCAATGGATGCATGCCTTGCAAAATTTCATGAATGCAAGGAAATTTTTGTTACACTTGGTATACGTGATCACTTTAATATTCCGAAGCTTCATTACCTTGCTCACACCACACGTCCAATTCGTTTTTTTGGTACCACAGACAATTATAACACGGAAACAACGGAACGACTACACATTGACTTTACCAAAGATGCGTACCGAGCTACCAATCGAAAAGATGAGTTTATGCAGATGACGAAGTGGCTGGAAAGGCGAGAGAAGGTCTTGTATCACTCAAACTATCTGGGTTGGCGACTGTTGGAGTCAGCTCAGAGTAACACTTCCATCACTCTCAAGCACCCAGATCCACGCAGCCTTCTATCACATCTGGAATGCATGTACACGATCAAGATGACACTCTTTCCCACTGTCAAAAGTGTATCATTTGAGAAGCTGTCTACTGACTATGGTGCAACTGTCTTTCAGGCAGCACTGATTCGCTTTATTGGACGATTCTCTTATCCAGATCTGACAAATGCGGCATTCGAAGATAAACTTTACTCCATCATTCTACCCTTTCGTTCAGTACCAGTCTACCACAAGGTTCGGTTCATTAATGATGAGCTCCATGGGAACGAAACATTGGATGCTGTTCATGCACATCCTGGCTGTCTAACTCCAGATGGTGCGGGTGGAGAAGCAAGGTTTGATACCGCTCTCATTCGGGTCAGAGAAGTTGAGAAAGATGAGCGAAGCTCACCAGTTGATGGTCTGCAGCTTATTGGGCATGCTTCATTACTAAACTTTCAACTCTAGGACTGCGAGTCGGCCGTGTCCGTGTGCTATTCTCACTGCCGATGTTGTCACAGTTTGACCGGAGTCGCATTCTACCACCAAATGTGGATATTCCGAAGCATCTGGCCTATGTCGAGTGGTTCACCAAATTTCCATGAAGCCCTGACCCACATTCCAAGTTGTACCAAATCCATCGGAGCATCCATCTGTTTCCAAAGTGGGGAAACTCTGTTCCACAGGAGTGGACAAGTCAGAATGTATTGGATAAAGCACCGGGTTTCTTTGTTAGCCAGTTTAACACTCGCTATACTTACTTTAACTTGTCCGAATAAATCAATTAGTGTTTCATTGACTTTGATCAACACCGATGCATCCCGATGTCTCAACCATCATCGATCATCTGATAGTGGTAGTTTTCAGGGGTCTGAGTCTGAAGAAGACCAGTAAGTGCCACTCATGCATCGGATTCGGTTTTGACATGTTACAGAACCACCACAATGATTGTTTCATCAAGTGGTCTACCATACATAATTTGCCCTGGTCTCTTTAATGCCAATAATATTCTAGCAAGTTAGTCCTAATTTCGCTAATATCTCAAAATTGATGCTGATTATGTCCATTATCAAGATTCTCGATAATTTTATCAAAATTAGCAAAGAGTGTTTTTCCTGATGCTGGGAGGAAGCTAAATGGTTATATAAGGGCAAGGTTATCAAGGACGGTGAACGGCTGCGTGTCGTCAGATGCCCGTACTGTTTTTACACGCAACTTCAAACCCCCGGTGCCGACGCCCACTGGTACAAACAAGGCCAGGGTAATCATCTAACGACGACCCATGTCAAACACGGAAGCTATCTTGCTCGGTTGTTGGAGGCGGGAATTCAGGAGCGTAATGATTACAAGTACAGCTTTGTTGGATGGGACCGTTACCAGATGATCTTGCAATGCAAGCTGTGCTGCATGCTTGTGATGAAAAAGGACATAAATTCCCATATGCAGTGCCCGTCAGAGTAGGCAGTCATGAAACCTGTATGTACGTTTTTCCTAGTCTCCTGTAGGCAGACTATTATTATCAATGACAGTCGATTGATATATACAAGCTTTAGGTCCCTCCCTTCGGTAGGGAATGGCGAGGAACGAGCCATTCTACCTTCAGTCAGGACCACAGCTTGCTGCTCTGCAGGGTACTTATATTGTCCAGGTGGTGGGTTATAGATATTTTTTTGGTAACAATCAAAATGTATTTAAGGATCTAAAAGACTTCAAGAAATATGATATTTGGTGTTTAAAAACCATCCAATTGCACATTTTTGACTGATTGGCCTTGATTGATAGTCAAGCTGTACAGGAAACTGGTGTTAACAGAAGTCAAAGATTCCTTAGTAGCTTTGAAGGCAAGCCTGACAATGCTGTTATGGTATAAAGCACTCTGGATGTTAAATACATGTGGTCCAGTACTATATTAAATCTTGACTCCCAGAGAAGCCAAACTGAATACATTATTATTTTGATTGGAGTTGTCATCATGTCTACATGAAGGTCATCAAAGGGAAGGCAGGATCTGAAAATCTTACCTGAGGTACATCTGGAAATTTCAGCCAGCCATGGGGCCCCCCCCTCCTGCCTTATTTGGTAATTTCCCATCACATGCATAAATTAGATTCTCTATTTTCTTCACATCCATCTTAGTAATCATAGTATAGATCTTATATCTTTTATATAGCATACTTGTTTTCATTATATTAGCCATTGATTGGCAGAGTGCGGCCTTTACTCACCCCAAACTCACCCTGTCACACCTGCAGCCAGGATGGGCAAAATGAGGTTGATAGACTACCTAGTCAGATCTCAGTGATGGTAGACTATTCAAACACTCAAATACCTCCCATTTCATCATTAAAAGCCTTGTATAGAGGAGGTACAGTTACAATGCAGTTAGCCATTTTGACCTTGATGGGGACCCCCCCCTATGACTGGATCCCGCCTTCCCCTTGATCATTCCAAATATGGGAGTGAGACTTCCACTCAAGCAGCAAACACCAACCTTAGGATTTGTTTGAGGTAATCTTCTCACATGCATGACAGTTGGGACACTCATTGACCCAGATATAGGCATTGAAACAATGGATCTGCTTCAACAGGGCAGGCAGGAACAGTAGATCTGCACCTTAACATCCAAAAAATCATCCCTTGTATTATTTACCTCAAATCTACCATCAGGAGGCAAAGGTGGTGGTATAAGGGGTTGTGGGTGGCAGTGGAGCATGCCATGTCAATGGCTGTGGTAGATCTTCTGTGAATGCAAGGTGGGTTCTGTTAATTTGGTTTTCACTTCAAGTTCTTTACTAATAGGATTCTCTGTTGGCAATGCCTCTCATTTTGGACTTGACTATTCTCACAATTAATTGGACCTACAAATACACCTCAGCAACCTAATCTTGCCCTCATCATCAACAAAAGATTTAGACAACAAATAAATGTTGTGACATCATGATGTCTCTAAACAGAATCTCAGTATCAATCAATCCCACAGAAAATTAGCCATCCCACAGGCCACAGCAAAACGCACAATCCCACAGCTGGTGCAATCCCACAATCACATGCAATTAGGTGTCACTTTGGTCAAAGTGGCTCAGGATTACAGAGATGGAAGGGAAAAGCACAGGGAACACAGCAGCAGACTGGCTGCAGTATGGCTCCCTCACATATGTGGCACGGAAATGTGCTGCTGTGATGTATCCGTGCTGCTGTGATCTGTACCTGATCTGAATCCAATTTTGGCAATGACACCGGCTTGTGCTATTTATGCCAATAGCGCGCGTCTCGATTACAGCGCCCAGACGACTTATATAATCATTTATATAATCATTTATCTATATGGGGAAACCGTCGTATTTTAATATATAGATACGTTTTTCCTGGACAGTCACTTTTGGGTCACTTTTGGCCCACTTTAAGCAGTCAGCAAGGGCGGAAATAAGTAACATACGCAATAGCGTAGAGGTAAGTAAGAACTTCTTAGTACCACAATACTAAATCATATGAACGAGCTCGTGAAGAAGCTCGAGTAAACCCCATCTCTTCTTATCACCGTGACTTCTCTCTTCGCCTTCTTCCTCATTCGAGCATCGCATGTCTCAGTCCCCGAAGCAAGCGCACAACAAGCGCAACAACTTGGCAACAACACGCTCTCATATCTACCCAGAATCAACCAAGAATCTCACCTTCAGCGATGTGCCTAGGCGTATCGTTGGTGTTGAGCGTGTGATTTCATCCTACCATAGTCTCTCGTAGTCAGACAAATCCACGATCGTTGTTGTGTTGGGATGGACGATGTGGATTCGGGAATTCTGCTCGTAACGATGCTATTAAGAAGGGCTCGACCCTCCGTGCTTTGCCATTGAGGATTGGAAGTCATGGGCTGACGTGGAGTAGAATAATTATCGAATGTATTCTGGTAGAGGTACAAAGATTGTATAAGCAGGTGCCTGGCGCAACAAACAGGGCGCGACAAACATTAGACTAGTCCTACGGACTCCTACCATTGCATTGGTCAGTAAACAAGCGGAGGTAAGGATACCTGACATACGAACGGTATTCATTCAGAATCATCAAACATCTCGAGTAAATCACCGACGAAGGCCGGATAGATCATAGGGGAGGCAAAGGGGAGGCGGAAGGGCTAACCACAGACCTTTTCCTTGGAGCACTAAATGGGTATACTACTGCCGGTACTGCGGTTGCAGTGTCAACTTGAAGACAATGCTCAGAAGAACCGAAGACGGGGACGGTGTTGATTACTAGGGGAGCGTCGAGGATTTACGCAGCCCTTTTTAGCAGACTTTACTCATCACGTGCCAACGCCCTAAGTTTAGTAAGTGTGACGAATAACTTGGAGCAAACCGTATCACAAATGTATTATTGGTCGGATCGCTTTTCAATGGCACCCACCTTGTCTCATGAAGAAAACCTAAAGGTCTTATCAGTCCCTCGTTCACTCATTAGTAATGGAATCCCTTGCGTTGTCTGGGGAGACTATGCGCTAAATTTGGTGCACCACGTCCCAACCGGCGTCTCCATGGTTCATCTCCTCGTCAAAGATGACCAGGTGAGGACTGCCACCGAATTCCTCCTTTCAAATTATCGTTGCGTCCCCGGTCTCCCATGCCGAAGCTGGTCAATGGGCCGCAATGATCCAAACCGAAACTGCCTTCCTGACGCAGCATGCTTGGAATTTCCCGAAGGATTCCCCCTGACCACTGTCCCATTAACGGGTATTACGGAGAAACTTGCCCTCATCCCAATGTCCAATTTCCATTTCGATCTGAATAACACCCAATCTCTCTTTGAAGCCCAGGAGTATCCTGGTGTGCTTTTCCCTACAATCCCCGCTTTCGTTGATGCAATAATTGATTCTGAATTCGAGCCGCACCCGGCTGGTGAGAAGAATAATAGAGCATTTTCCGATATTTTGAGTACCTGGTTGATCTACATCCAAGCCTACAGTCTTGATGATCCCATCTACAAACACATACCCAGGGGTGAGGAAGGTTATGACGACGACGATGGTTTCGACAAACCTATCTTAATGGACGACTTGACACCTGCCGCACTAAAGTTATTGGATTCAGTTAAGAAGGAGAACCGGTTCTACTTGGAGATGGAATTGCTTGCGGAGCCTTGGCCACCTTTTGAGGTCTTGAGAGAATACCGAAGGTGGGTACTTTATAAAACAGATGTGCGTCTACTCAAGATCAATAGAGGCCTCATTGCAGATATCAATAGGAGCCTTCTTGCAGATATTTACACGAAACCCGTTGGGTCCCGTGCTTATTCTAATGGAACGTTTTCATCCAACACAGCGAGAAGTCACACTGGAAGACATATTGATCATCTCGTATCCTGCAAATTTGCAAGAGCGTTTGGTAGTCTGGTACGCAGTCTACGAGCCATCCGCATGTAGAAACTATCATATTTTGGATATCTAATACCCAAGAGACACAAATTTGAATCGGCTCTACCTGAGCAAAGTAGGTGTTTTCAGAAGGGTTACCTCTCGGCTCAAATCCGCCTGGCGATGATGTGAGGACTAACTCACAATAACCCAGCGTTCGCGTTCTGTAACAGATTGCAACTGAATTCTACGGCTCCTGTACTTACCAGTTCCATGCCTTGAAGGTTGGATTCATTGCAATCACTCTTATGTCAAACAGAAAGTTTGGACTCGACTCCGATGGCTTGGAAAGACTCTTAGCCATCTGTATGGTTTGTCATGGGAGCAACCCGATTCAAATCAAGTTGCCGAATGCTTAATTGATTTTTATCCAAGTTGAAAATATACCACTTGGTCTGGATCGAATTTCTCAATGTATCGAAACGCCCAAATCGACACGTTTCAAGTCGAAGTCTTCGTATCGATTAGTTCCCGGAGTCAAGGGCTGGCGGAGAGATTGGACTCGAGTGTTTGTGCGAATGACTAGTCGCTGGCATTAACCACTACCACTTCCATGTAACCACTCACTATTGACACCTGGTGATACGACATGAGTCTGGCATTGATAGTCTCATACTAGTAAAAAGTTTTTACTTGAAACACAAGACGTGAGTATTGCTGGAATAACCCGTAGGGCTCTAAAGTCCCACAGTTGAAACTCATTTCAGTTGAAGTCGTCGCATTTGAATATCTATCAAGCATTGCATTCATTATAACCTGCACTAGATACAGCCCCCAGTTTGTTTCAGTTGCCTGAGTCGAACTCGACACCGATGGTCTGCAAGAGCTCGGTCAAGGATGGATCATGTTTGCAGAGCTTGAGGCCGTAGATTTGGACACGATGGAGAAAACCTTTCCAGGAAAATGGTCGTTTCTTGTCATTGTCATTCAAATTATCATCGAGAAATGTCTTCTGAACAGTCCAGTCGAGCTTTTTTCCTTTTTCGGCGAGTGCTTCAGCAAGATTCCAGATGTCTTTGAGATCCGTCTGGATTTTCGCTTTACGGCTGGTCCCGCGTGTCGTTGCAGAGAGAATTTTCATGCCGATTAGACCCCAAACAGCAAGACCTACCCGTTACGAATTTCCGACCGATAGTAAGAGAGCCGTCGATGCCATTTCCAAGCATACAAGCTGTCTGGTCGAGCAATGGTTGGTAAAGCTGTCGTCGAAAAGCCGTTCGAGAATTATTCACTCATTCAAAGGGAGTTATTACGACTCTTACGAGTTCCGAAGCAATGAGGAGGTGAGATGAGTTTGCTCTATGATCTACGCGTACGTCTGCAAAAGTGACCATTCGGCGGAAAAGAGACGAACATTGACAGTTGCGCAATAGATCTGGAAGACTGGCCTTCTCGCAAACCCGACGTGGCGCGGAAAGTAAACCAAACAAAATTTTGGCGTTACTGAAGCGCTCGATGGTCCAATGACGTAGGGAAGAAACAGACGCCGGCAAGTTGTGGCCAAACAAAGGACCAAACAAAGTCCCGCTTCCGATTCATCGAATAGTCATCCCCATACGCACATACTGTTTCACCAAACCCAAAACATCCACCGCGACATGGCATGTGTCTTGTTATCGAACCACAATGTCGCTCTCACAGGGTTAGGCTAACAATGCCACAAACTCAACAAAGACCTTAACTTGCTCGCTGTTTTCTTGGTTCTAAAAACAGCGCCTACATTCCTTCACTTGGACGTTTCTGTCGAACCTTTGTTTATCTCAGTTGGTTGGTTGGGTTTTTCTAATCTGATTTTTTGCTGCAGTAAAACGTTAACGTGCCCCGCGAATAGTGGGTGGAGATGGCTGCTGGTGTTGATAAAGCAGCCTTCTGTTGGTATTGTATGCATTGCATATCCATTCATAAGAATGGTCTTGCCGCGTAAGTGCCTTGGTACATATATCATTCCCTGACGGCCTTGCCTTTAGCTATTTATTCCTACGCTCTATAACATTCCGAATATCGAGCGTATAACTTGGGGGTAAAGTCTATATCTTCTTTCTCTTGGGCCTTCTCCTGATTGACAACAGCCCTCGGACGACGTCCGCTGTCTACCTCCTAACCTGTATGTGCTTCCTGCGGAGCAGCTTTCCCTACTGACTGCCATGTTTAGTCTTCGTCCACCACGAAGTAGCCCACTACTTCGTTCACATACGCCACCAATCTCACTCCCGTCTACATCTTTCTCTTTCTCAATGTATACCTCCTCTCTCACGCTTCCGAATCTGACTTGAGATTCAGACACGGCTTCCTCCCTCATCGCTACATTCTCCACCACCAAAAGCACGTTTCGTTTCTCTTACCCTTCTAGACGCAGACTAACCCATCCGCTTAGCCATAACTAACGGGTCTTTCAACAATCCAACGACCGCTGTGGCAAACACTTGCGAAATCAGCTCCCCGGAGCATCGATAATCTTCTTGACCTACATAGGTACTACAGCCCCCTTTCCTTCTATCCTCCCTGCTGACCGTTTTGCTGGGTAGTAACCCAAGGTCTGGCAGGTGCCGGTGCAGCGCTAGTCCAACTAATCCCATAACAGTTTTTGGGACGAACGCCCAGACATGCTTTTTCCGTGCGTCCTCTCTTCCTCCCTTCCCTTCGTTGCCGACAAAGTGGGTTCTAGATAACGTTCATGATGCGCTCTGCGGATTTCGGCACCATTCTCTCCCTGCTTGCGACGATTAAGCTTGCGTAGTGTCTGAATCCGTTGATCAATCTCTTGGCGTTTGTTCGTGTGTGCTCTTCCCTCTTCGTTTCCCTGTTATTCTGCCAGTGATACGCTCTGAAGGCTTTACAATGCTTTTCCTGGCGTGCAAGCTCCGTAAGTCTTGTTCAAGTGCTGGTCAACCAAAGCTCACTGGTTTCCAGTCCTCACGCAGGTATCCGATCAACCGGAGGGGGGATTGTATTTTTCTCTTGTGGTTTCGAATCCTTGTACGATGCTCTTCCTCCCTTCCCTACGAGCAAGACTAAGACCGTTTGTGTAGCTGTGGTCTCAAGTCTGTCCCGCGTGTCGCTTCTTCCTCAAAGCCCAACCCTCGAGACACCGCACGGACGGTGTCAATCGTGGAAGATGTTTTGATGGTTGTTTTAGTTGGGATTACGGTTGAGGTTCAGTTGGCTTCTTCAGAGGTGCTATGATCGTGTGTACGTACCCCTTCTCCCGTCGTTTGCGAACTAGTATCTGATTTGCGGTTTAGGTGGTTAATGCATGGTTCCTTCCAATGTCGTTGGTGGCAAGTAGGATGGCCGAGAGGTATGCCAAGCATAGGGCGATGGCTAGTGGGGAGGTTCCAGAAGGGGAGGAGATTGATTTGTTTAGTTGGGCTCGTAAGTCGTCCCCTGCCACCGCTTCCACTGACAAATTCCTTTGTAGTGTGCGGAAGCAATTCGCGAGCGGTTAGATGAGACTGTTGGGACTATCAAGAGGAAGATTCAGGAAGGGGTTGGGGCGGGAGGCTTCTACCTCCCAGAATCCTGTGTCATCTATACCCTCCACGACCGCATCTTCCGACCAGACATTCTCTCGACCCTGACGACAACGATGATCATGATGATGAAATCGATCCCAATGAACATGCGTTTGACCATCCCTCGATGTATATGGAGCAGCGGTGGATATGGATTCCAAGGGACAGTCTGGGACTGAGCAAAACGCTGGTTGAGGAGCTGGGAGAGGCAGGGGTGTGTGCCAGTGACGATGGTGCGGTTATGGACAAGAAAGGGACTGTGGAATAGCAATCCCCCGAGTGAGATAGGTAACACAAAGGCTTCCGCGTG
>QLOY01007589.1:0-13893 GCA_003313965.1 Megacollybia marginata
TGAGCTCCAGTAGCCATCCCAAAATGTGTTATGACCAAGTCACAACACTGTGACAAGGACCAACGCGGGCAGTATTATATGCTCATAGGGCTTCAAACCATCCCGTATACTGGAGACGGCCGTCCCGTATATGGTGGATCCCCGTATGGAAATTCCGAAGATACGGGCCGGGACTGAACATACCCGTATCCCGTACCGTATCGTCCCGTATACCCGTAATTACTGGTACAAATTCAGCATTGTAGCGGTTCTAGTGGTCTGTACTTACTTTAGTATGAATGAAATGAACCATTCTGAGGTGATGCCTGCGAAACCAGTCAGAAAATTGGGCTATACAACAAGTTGAACCCTACCCGTATTAAATACGGCCGTACTCCGGGCTTCCAAAAGCGGAAACGGTACGGGTACTGTCCAGTATTTACGGTCCCGTACAACCGTACCTTTATGGGTATGGTTTGAAGCCCTATATGCTCATGCCTCAGCAAGCATGCTAATTTGATTAACTTTGGCTCTCAGATGACCCATTTGATGTGTATGTTGGTCCCAGCAATCTGTGGTGATCTGCAGTGGCTGAATATTGATTTCGAAGATTAGGTAATCAGGTGAGTCACCAGTCAACACCCCCCAAACAACAAATAGACTAACTCCAAGCCTGCCAGATCCAGAAAAGTCTTGTCAGGATTGAATCTCAGTGCGGGAGATTGGACGGTATCGCACCGGATGAGTCGGAGCGGGTTGCTATCAGACCGGTTTACTAATGATAGCATCATCATGTTCAGACTCGATACGACCTGTTAGGCTGTTACAAACTTTATGATTTGCATTGTTGGGAGACAACCTGATCCTAATGCGATGAGCTCTTTGCGCAGTCCGACAACGCCGATGGAAGATCAGATGGCATCACTTGACATGCCATGTATACACTTCCTTCCTTCCTTCCTTGATACTGATACTTCACACGTTTAAGGTTCCCATCAACCCGGGTAACCGGTATGTCGATACTGTTTCGAGAAGTCAAATGGTATATAGCGCTCATAGCCTTTAAAAAGTTGGCATTATAGACTATCGATGGTGTCCATTAATTTGATCCCCCATCTCTTGTCATGGCTTCCTTCCTGGTTTTAAGGTAGGACGCCTCATCTTTATCTTCTTCTGAATTTTTACCTGCGCTTCAATTAGTATTGCTCCTCTGGTAACGAAGTGAATTGGGTGTTCACCCGTTTCTTATACCCAACAGTTTTTTGCTCTCATCCTAAGCTGGGGACTCTTTGGCGCTTTCTTGGTACAGATCTGTGATCGTTTCTATATTTACCATTCCGAGTTGACTAACGCCTGTTAATTCAGATGTCTACCTGATCTGGCATCATCAGAAGGATAGGACCTGGATGTGCCTGTTAGGCATGTTTCTCCTCGATGAGACTGACAACATCTCAGTCTATAGCTTGACTGCCCTCGATATCATCCATACCATCTTCATCACTCACAATGTATACGATATCGTGGCTGTTCACTGGGGGAATCCATCAATCTTTCTCAACTTGCCTTGGTCCACAGCTGCTATCGCCTTTCCCAGTGTCATTGGTGAGCATACCCTGCATTTACAGAGAGATCGTAATATACATTATTCAGTGGCATCTGAAGTTCAATTGTTTTTTGCATGGTAATGTGCCGTCTTGTTGGTCAATATCCTGAATGCTGCTCAAGGAGAATCTGGGTTCTGGGTCGAACATCTCTGTTCAGAACTATGTCAGTGCTAGTCATTTTGGTAGGCGTTGTATACTGCACACTGGCATGACCACATTTTACAAGCTGTCCATTCTTCAATTTGTTTTTGGGATTGCTGAAGCAACCGTCTTTAGGCAAGAGCACGGGTTCACCGCGAGTGAATTTGCCAACTACCGCACTCGTCACCGTGCCCAATCGCAACCGTCATTGCGAGTGCAGTGTGCGGTTTCACCGTGGTGTCAATAAGGTATAGCTATCATATTGCGAGTATGTACCTATCTACAGAATGCGAATGGAGTCCCATCCCAGCTCCAACTCCAGCTCCACCTCCCCCTTGGCCAACTCAGGCTGTGTAGATGCAGCCTGTATATCCTTATCCGTTAACCCCATCGCAGCTCCCGGGTATGGTACGGTGAGTGAATCTATAAATCAGCTACACGCACCCGTACCCGGCTGGTTAAAAACCGTAACCCGGCCGGGTAACCCTCACCCGTGTTCCAGCCTAACCATCTTTGCCACTGGTGGGGGTCTGCAGGCCGAAAAACTGGCTTCTCCATGGACCCAAAAGCTCTCTATTGTGCGTACTTACTTTCCCATTATGGCACTTGAGGTGAAACATCATTTAGCTTTGGCTCAGTAGTGCATGTGTATGTGATGTCACGATTGCTGCTACTACAGCGTTCATTGTGAGTCAAAAGTCCCTGTAAATCCCCACTGAAGACGCCTTAGCTATTTAATGCCAAATCAGGCACTTACACCGTAAAAAGTACAGGTGCTATTCTTGACCACCTCATCATCCGATCAATTCAGTCTGGGACCATTGTCGCTCTAGGTTCCATTGTGCAACTTGTTCTCTCCCTTGTTTGGCCAGATACGTCCATGCAAGCACCCCCGTATGTTTTGACATTGCTATATACTCAGCTAAGCATCCCTAGGTTTTTCTTGAATGGCAAAATGTGCATACCTTTACGCTGGCAGACTGACTGATATTCACTGTTTCGCAGCTATGCAAACATTGTTCTTGCAACTCTCAATGATTGGAATCGCTTCACTCAAGCTGGAGCATCTGTTGTTACAAGCAATGGCTCATCATCAACTGGTACCTTTCGTGCAGCACAGGCTCAGATCAGAAGTGACATTAATCACATTGAGTTCAGTATTAACAAAATGTTACACCTCACACAGTGAGTATGTAATTTGCACAGTCACACTAACTGAACACACTCGGTAAGACAGCACACACTTACACGCTCACTAAACACACTCGGCACAATTGCACACTGAGTCAGCCGTTCAGGCCGTGGCCAACTTAGAGATTCAAGTCGACATTACAAGTCCTGGGTATATCAATTATGTAAGCTCATTATAATTTACAAATATTCGTCTATTTTCTAGATTCAAGAGCCTTCGAGGCATGCCAAACTAGAGGGTCAGTTCCTGCTGCACGACCTGACTTCTGCCTTTTCCATGGTTCAGAGACAATATTGGCTTGGTCAACTTCCTGTGGACGCGCCCGTTTACGTGGTACCAGCAAAGTCGGTTGACGAGTATTAGGTACTTCAAGAGGTGATGGGACTGTTGACATTAAGCAATGTGACTTGGCCAAAAGTTTAGACGTACCCAGACCATTCCTGCTAGCATCTGCATCAACATCCACATCCACATCGTTTCCACCATTCTGGGGCTTTGTGATCCAAACCTTGTAACTCTGAATCTTTCGACCCTTTGTCATCCTTACCCGACCACTAGAATTGGACTCCGCACCCTTATATTGATGATGCTTCAGTTTCCGTTGGCTGATTGATGCCCGCAGCTTGTCTTTTGCTCGATTCCTGTGAGCTAAAGCAGCTGCTCGATTCATACTGTGCCCTAAGCGATGGAATTCTGTATTGGTGACGAGGGTTTGATGGGTGAACTGAGTGTAAGATCGATAATTTCGGGTTCTTCCTTAACGTGGAATTTTAGTCTTGGCGGTGTTCACGGCCTTGACGGTGTTGGCCTTGGCGGTGTTGGTGGCCTTGGCAGAGTTCGATGTGGCTCAGATTTTATTGGCTGAAACACAGTCAATAAAATGAATGTACTGGTATTTTCGTACCTTAAGGTTTGAGGTGGCCTGAGCACCACTGGTGGTAAGCCATCCCTTTTCCTCCAAAAATCTTTTAAGTGCATGAATTGCGATCCAGTCGTTATTATATAGAAGCTCAGGGTGCGCATAAATGAAAGTTTCTTTGAATATCTGGCAACACCATGCCACATGTGTGACACGTCAGCCACGTGTCAGAACCAATCAAAAAATCGCACCGAATGCCTAAACGCGGTTAGGAGGCCATTAGGAATACTGTCTATGAATGCTTTGTCGTCTTCGCTAAGCATACTGATCAACAGACTATGCCATTGAATGGGGGAAGGAAGATACATGCTTACATATCGTTACCTCAGCAACACATTGCCGAGTGTGCTAGACGCCCAATAGGCGCCTGTGTGAGTATGTTACAAGGTGAGTGTGTTTACGGAGTGTGACTGTGTATACTGTACCATTTCGAGCAGTTCGGCAGGTCACACATCACAGTCAAAATAGTTTGCCGAAATTTCATGGCGGTTACAGGTCACATAGGGTTCCGCCGGATGGTTCAGATAGGTGGTCACACCTCTATATATCTTGCTTTTGAGCAGTAAACAATTATTGAATGTGATTTTGCGTCTCTATTGCTTTTTAGGCTGTCCAGCGATGCGCAATCAATCAATTTTTGTTTGACAGGCCACCGCGGCTTTCCCCACTTAATATAGCGTCTGCTTCCCACATGACTGAGAAGCTACTGTAAACTATTTCAATGGTCGACGTCCACACTACTTGTATACTCTAATTATAATGGTACATTTATGCTGTGATTCTATTGATCTGCTGAAATTTTCGGCAGGTCACAGGCCCCAAGGCCATCTGCCGGGCACTCCAGTTCAGACAGCGTGTCACAGGTCACAGTGGCTGCCGAACTGCTCGAAATGGTACAGTATTACGTACTTACTGTGTAAGGTGTTGCTATGTTGCTATTTAAAATCCACCTGCGCTCATACATCAGCAAAATGTAGTTCAACTTTTCAACTTTCCAACTTTTGGCATCTGGCTGGCACTAACCATAGGCTAAAATGCTTGAATTTTGAGATATTATAATAGTCTGACTACATTCATTTTTGAACTTTTTGGCCTCAGACACATAAGTTTTTAACTTATCGACTTTTGACCTTTTTAAGACTTTTATGGGACTTTTATGGCTTGTGGGGACTTGTACAAGTCCCCACAAGTTGAACTACATTTTACTGATGTAAAGAGCAAGGTCAATGACCTCGGTGGACCTAATTACGTGGTTCTAATATAGTATCTACAACAGCTCAGGACGGGTGCATCAAAACCCCCCAAGTAAAACCTCTTTGAGGGAAAACCTTGGTTAGGGAAAAAGCTACCGTCTGGCACGTCGAAAGAGAAACATATCGTAGGGTAATTAATCGGAATCCTTGTATTGTATACTTTGATCAACTTGAAGCTTTAAGCCTATGGTGTCCGACGCTGAGGGGCTACTTGTCGAAGAACATCACCCCAGATTCGACCAGTCAGTCGTATTGCAGCTGTATGCCAAGTGGTATGAATACTGCTGCGAAGTCGTTCTTTTTTGAGGTAGGACATATTGACTCGTCCTTGAAAGTGGACCTCGAGGTTGGGAACAAACCCTAAATAGTACTGAGTGCGGGCAAGCGGCCAATACTGGACGCAGTCTGAAAAGAGTGACTTAGCGGTTTCCCTTATTTCCTTTTCCATCTCGTTTGAAACACCATTCTCCTTCTGCAAAATGTTTGCTGTGGCTGCCTCAATGTCATTTGTTGCCTCTTTTCGGAACCTCTCGAAGACTGGACAGGCTACAAAGATATGATGTACATCTTCAATCGCAGTACATCCAAAGCGGCATAGATTGGAAAATCGAATGTGTTTTTGACGAAGGTTGTCGGCTGTTGGTAGTTGTCCTGAGCGAGCATAAAGTTGTACAGCAGCAGGGTGTTACATTATGTATATACCCAGAGAACTGTGCTGCATTGCAATGTCAGGGTAAATTGTGTCACTGAAAATAAAACATCCCTGGCATGATTAGGCAATGTAGGGTTGTCACTTAGGCCGAATAAAACTGGACTAGGGACATATATGTTATGTGAATGCAGTGGTGCACAGGGACAAAACATCCTTTCTACTTTATTTCTACTGAGTGAAGATGTGATTCGGAGCAAAGAGCATTCAAAAGACTTCCACAGTGAAAGATTTCAGCATGATGCAACAAATACGTACTAATTAAGTATACTCCCTGACTCGGGATCAAAATCCCTAATGAAGGGACCGTGCTGCAGTAACTTAGGGTTACTGACACCTAAGTAAGGATGCCTTACCCCATGGCTCAGGGACTAAGCTAGGGATGTAAAAATACGAAAAGATTAATGGAAGGTTCCCTTTAAGACATCATATTACAGCATACATGGTTTTCCGGTGCAGTTGCCAAACTCTATCTTGCTTTCTTAGCTGCCCCTTTTATGCCAGTGTGTCGGTCGTGGCTGTGGCCGACGGGTTAACGCCTGGATCTACGGTATATGATTTAATTCAAGTTTCAACTTCCCTGACTAGGGTCCAGCTGCAACAGTTTCATCGCTGCTACCCGCATGAGGGATCGCAACGACCCTATGTATGCTACCGAGATTACCAATTCTCAGTTTCCAAATTAGGCAAAATAGCGGTGACCAGACTAGCTTCTAGTGTCCTTAACGTGCACCACTTAAATATGAGCTCGTACATTGGCTCATGCTATGAGTTTCTTGACATTCATTCTTATCAGCCTCTCAATCTGGCTCGCAACGAGATATCTTCGTTCTTCGAATCGTTTGCCTCCAGGGCCGCCCAGATTGCCCGTGATCGGAAGTATTCTATCGCTGCCGGCGCGAGAACAGTTCAAGACTTTCCATCAATGGTCAAAAACCTACAGTAAGATAGCTCAAACCAGAGGCAGTAATTGATTCAGGCCTGCAGACAGTGACCTGCTACACTTTGACGTCCTTGGGTCGTCTTATGTTGTTGTAAACTCCTATGAAGTCGCAAAGGAGCTTCTGGATCGACGCTCAAAACACTATTCGGATAGGTAATAGATATTGAGTTTTGCCTCTACATCTTTGAACTTGATTTAGGCCGCCCTTTATACTATTACAGAAGTTAATGCATGCTGATTGGGATATTGGCTTCCTGTGTTACGGTGACTCGGAGTTGCTTCTCGTTTTGCTTTAACTCGACTAATACCTGCTTAGGAGACAAATTGTACGGGTACTTTCTGAACGGCGATACAGTACAGGAACTGATACAATACAGGCGCAACGCTAGGCGGCTTTGTGATCGTGAACTTCGTGCATCAGCGGTTCAAGCATTTTCCTCAACACAAACGCAGTACTGCCATGAACTTTTGCAGCTATTTCTAGACCATCCAACCCCACCCAATGTTATGAAACACATTCATTCGTAAGTTCCCATGATCACCAAGAGTTCCCTAGCAGCTCACTGCAATGTAGTATGACAGCACGGTCAATCCTCACCATCAGTTACGGGCTTGAGATTGGCTGGAGTGATCCTATCAGTGACATTGCAGAGGCGTTCTGTACAGCTGCTTTTGAGGCTGCAGTGATGCCTGTGACAGTGCTCATGGATGCGTTTCCGTTATTACGATACCTTCCTTCCTGGATGCCAGGTATCCTTGTTTTTTTTCTTTTCCATTCCTATCTCGCTTTCAGGTGGGGGTTTCAAGCGCAAGTTACCGCAGTGGATTAAGGCCTCGTATGATGCATACGAAGTACCTTTCGCTGCTGCTAAAGCCGCATGCGTGTGTCTTGTGTTAATTCATTAGCTGCGCCACTCAATGTGCTTGGCAGGAAGCAAAAGCTGCGCTGCCTTCACTTGTATCAAATACTTTGAACAGGAAAGATTACGATCCAGAAACCATGGAAGACACTGTAAAGTCCGCGGCAGCGACCATGTATGCGGGTGGGTACTCTTAAGTTGTATTTTCTTCTCAAAATTAACATTTGGTAGCTGGAGCAGATACCGTACGTCACCCAGTCAAATTCAGAAGCTCTGTAATTTCATCCTAACAGACTGTATCGACTCTCGGTACATTCATACTGAATATGCTTGCTCATCCTAGCATCCAAAGGAGAGCTCAGGAGGAGCTCGACTCAAAACTTGACGGACGTCTTCCAACCCCAGATGATCAGGCGTCTCTGCCTTTCATTACCGCCATCTTAAAAGAGTGTCTACGGTGGATGGTCGTGGTGCCATTAGGTACGCCTCTTTCCCCCATTGTATCAGACTAAGATAGGGCATTTATAGGGCTCCCGCATTTTACACAGGTTGACGACGTATATGCAGGGTATTACATACCTGCAAAAACGACAGTGTTAGCAAACATCTGGTACGTGAATGGGTCATAAGCCTCTCAGAAAGCTGACATGTGCAGGGCGATGGCTCACAATGAGGTGGATACATTAGTATTTTTCACGTTGCTGACTCATAGCTGATTGCTAGGAGATCTATCCTGACTCGTTCACTTTCAATCCAGACCGATTTATGAAGGATGGGGAACTGAATCCGGACGTCTTGGATCCTGAGAGTTTCGTATTTGGTTTTGGGAGAAGGTGGAGGTGGTTCTTGCTGACGTGTATTGCAGTATTGACTTCTTCCCAGAGTTTGCCCTGGACGATGGGTGGTCGTGTCATCGGCTTGGATAACGATCGCATCCATCTTGACTGTCTTTGAGATCCGGAAAGCAGTCGATAAGGAAGGCAATGTCATCGAGCCAGATTATCGCTATAGATCGGACCTCGCTTTGTAAGTCGCCGTTGCACATTTTCGTTGATTCTTAATTCTTGATAGGATGCCGGAACCATTTACTTGTGAATTTGTCCCAAGGTTAGGTAATTTAACAGAGCTTTTGGCTCAAGGCACTAGGAAATCGTAACGTAGAGGGACCAACTACGTCTAGATTGTTGTAACGCTACCGGTTATACCGGTAACACTCTCTTTTAGTAACTTTTTCCTTATACGGTCGCCGCCGACACGTTTCCGATCTCTTTATTCCGATCTAACACTCTTTTTACTTTCTTCAGCTTTGTTATCTACTTAGCTTGGTACCCTACTCCTAATTTTACTACATAGTCTCAGCAGTCTGTAAAGTTGATGCACCTGTCTGTTTGTGCTACCGCCGATGTTTGTCCTCAATTGCCGACTACAATCGTCTTGCCCAGTGTGCGGTAGAAGACAGAGTGTCCGCCATACAGCGAATCTGATACTCCATCCAAGTGAAGAGTCAATTGCAAGTGATGCGCTTGAAGTCGTCAGACTGTCGAAAGGGCCACAGTGCTGAATCGTCCATGGTTCGATTTTCTCCTTTTATTCCACAACTTGACCGTACCATACATTGTTCTGTACAAGCTAGTGCAAAAAAGCAGACGATGAGGCCAGTCACATTAATTGTTTTGGTTTTCACAAATCGAAACTTGTAGGCTATTTAGGGGCGTTTCACTGCGGACGATCCGGCACTTCAAGAAGCGGAGACCATGTGGCATGCGTTTCGGTTGTTTAGAATTGCTGACACCCTTCGGCAGTCCTTCGGCAGGCCTCCTAACTCGGGCGATGCGGAGCTCTGACACAAACGGAACCTTGAAAAGTTAGGGGTCGGAGCGTAAAACCTCGTAAAACTCGCAAAGTTTTGTTCAAGTTTAATTACCCTTTAGTTATTTTCATTGTGACAAAGTTGTTTTTGCGGGTCAATTGCGGGTACCCCGTTATTCGTCCTTGGCATGGTCGGTTTGGGCCCGGTCATAAAAATTTTTTGTGGTCTTATTATTATTATCTACGCGGTTGCCAGTCCATCAGATCTTCTTTTCCTCCTTCCCCGGTTCATCCGTCTAATGAATTGATATGTTGAAACACAACGTGGAACGTCACACTACTGTCACGGTCCCTAAGAGAGGATAAAAAGAACCCGTCGAAAAGGACCCAACCCAGGTGCTGGACACTCTGCTAATTTACATTCGACTTTTTCAACTCAAATATGCTTTTCTCGGCTATCTTCCCCTTTATTGCTGCGATACTCTGTGTCACTAGTACGGTTGCTCTACCAGTGGCAGAGGAAGGTACGTAGATATCAATGCTTCACCTCTACTTGACTCAATTTCTCCGAAAGACCGTCTTGTGAGACGTGATAATCAGATCGTATACGTCGGGCGTGGTCATCGATGTGGATATACAAAGGACCACTTTGAATATCGATGTCGGTATGGATGTACGTTCATCATTTTTTCTTGCCAGCATGTTGGTGAACTATCTGCATTTAGTGCATTGCATACTCACGTTAGGAAGCCATGATTACACTTGCAGGTGATGAATTGGGAAGGAAGATGCATTCGCGGCAGGATCCCCAATAAGTAGTTTGAGTTTGTAGTTAATCCGAACATAGTTTGCGCGGGTTTATAAGACTGCAACACACAGACGACATGCAGCGATTACAGACGAACGCCAACATTGGAGCCATACCGATCTGTATGTCAAAAAGCCTTTGCTTCTGCGGATCCTACGTAACTGAGCTATGAAACAGCCTTAGGATTAAAATGGTAGATGCTTAGGCGATTAGCGATGCAAAGAAACGTATTTGGGTCAAAGTTTCAAACCAGTGGCTAGTGCATACAGCCGAGCGAGGGATTACTGATGTACTGTATGGTGAATATGATCATAGTGCACGTGAAAGTATTGCGTTGCATCTTTGTAATCACTGCTTGCGTCACTCATGGTGGCTGTACCGCGTTGTTTGACATTGCTTGCTCCCGGTGTAAATTTCACCGTCGTCGATGAACGTATGTTTCTGTCTTCGTCGAGCTGTGCTGCGCGACGGCTGGCGGACTGGGTCCGTCTTGTTTCGCAGCTTTTCTACTTCTCGACAAATCTATGCCCGTCCCAGTGCACGTGTTCTGTATCCACGGTGGGTCAACAGTAAGCAGCGAGCCAAGGAGGAAGAAGACGAGGAGGACGAGGAGGCAGAACAGGAATCCGAGTCGGAATCTGAATCTGAACAACCCGAGTCCTCGTCGTCGTCCCCGTCGTCTCCCGCAGATCCTTCCCCGCCATCAAGTCCGCCTTCACCGCCCTCGTCTGCTCCTCCCGCTCGTCAATCAATCCCAGAGGTTTACCCACACGTGCTTGCTCTTCCAATAGCCCGTCGTCCTCTCTTCCCAGGTTTCTACAAGGCAGTCGTAATCCGTAACCCATCTGTCGTCTCAGCAATAAAGGACATGATGAAACGCGGCCAGCCTTACCTCGGCGCGTTCCTGCTACGAGACGAGAACGCAGATGCGGACATCATAGAAGACCTCTCTGCAGTTCATCCTGTAGGTGTATTTGCTCAAATCACTTCCGTCTTCGCGCCTCAGGGTGGTGAGGAAGGTCTCACAGCGGTTCTCTACCCTCACCGTAGAATCCGAATAAACGAACTCATGAAGGAACCCTCCAATCTCCCAGTCCAAAGCTCCTTCTTAGCAACTCATGGAATCTCAATAGCACATGTAGATAACCTCCGCACGGAACCATACAACAAGGATAACCAATACATCCGCGCCTTCGTCTCAGAGATCGTATCCGTCTTTAAAGACATCGCTCAACTCAATCCTCTCTTCCGAGACCAAATCACCAACTTCTCCATTAATCAAGTCGCGTCCAACGTATTCGACGAACCCGACAAACTAGCGGATTTCGCTGCTGCAGTTTCGAGCGGTGAAGTCCAAGAGCTCCAGGACGTTCTCGAGAGTGTCACCGTTGAAGACCGTCTACAAAAAGCTCTCCTGGTCTTGAAAAAAGAGCTCATCAATGCCCAGCTCCAATCCAAACTCGCTCGAGACGTTGACTCCAAAATCGCCAAACGACAGCGGGAGTACTATCTCATGGAACAGCTCAAAGGGATCAAGAAGGAATTGGGCATGGAGAGCGACGGGAAGGATAAACTTATCGAAAAGTTCCGAGAGAGGGAGAAGAAGCTCCTTATGCCTGAGCTCGTGAAAAAGGTCTTTGAAGAGGAACTGTCGAAGCTTGCGGGGTTGGAAGCACAGGCTTCCGAAGCCAACGTTACACGAAACTATCTCGAATGGCTAACTCAGGTACGCTTCCCCCTCTTTCTTCGCTTCTTCGCTTACACTCGGGTAGATCCCATGGGGCCTACACAGTCCCGAAAACTTCTCAATCCCTCACGCTCAACGAATCCTAGACGAAGACCACTATGGTCTCACAGATCTCAAGACCCGCATTCTCGAGTTCATCTCGATCGGTAAACTCCTCGGCAGCGTACAAGGAAAGATCTTGCTCCTTGTCGGACCACCTGGTGTAGGGAAAACGAGCATAGGAAAGTCCATAGCTCGGGCGTTGGAGAGGCAGTTCTTCCGCTTCTCAGTTGGTGGGTTAACGGATGTAGCTGAGATCAAAGGACACAGACGGACGTACATTGGAGCATTACCAGGGAAAATCGTTCAAGCGCTTAAACGCGTCAACACGCAAAACCCCCTCGTTCTGATCGACGAAATTGATAAAATTGGGATCGGGAGAGGCGTTTCAGGCGATCCCTCCTCCGCTCTTCTCGAGATGCTGGATCCAGAACAGAACGAGGCGTTCTTGGACCACTACCTCGATATCCCAATTGACCTATCGAAAATCCTTTTTGTGTGTACTGCCAACTCTACCGAAACTATTCCCCCACCTCTTCTTGATCGAATGGAAGTTATCGAAGTCTCGGGATACGTGAGCGAGGAGAAGGAATCTATCGCTCGTGGGTACCTCATTCCCCAAGCGAAACAATCGAGTGGACTTGAGGGTGTGGATGTGAGGATTGAGGACGAGGCCGTTAGAGGACTGATCAAGTGGTGGTGTAGGGAGAGTGGTGTCAGGGGATTGAAGAAGCAGATTGAGAAGGTGAGGATGTCCGTTCTTTTTTCGTTCTTCGTGTTCTAACCAAGGGGTCAGATCTTTAGGAAGGCGGCGTTGAAGATTGTGCAAGACCTTGGTGAGGAGGGATTACCTGAACCTCCGCAACCGGAGGTTGTAGCCAAAACCGTCGAGGATACAACGCCTGCGGCTGCGGTTACCTCTTCGTCTTCCTCGGATACGGACGCTCCTCCAACCGAATCCTCCTCAGTTGAATCGCCCACCCCCGCGACCACCTCCGAAAAACTATTAACAACAACCCCCCGCAAACCGCTCACACTCCCTTCCACAATCTCCATCCTCATCACCCCTTCAAATATGTCCACATACGTCGGTCCACCCATTTACCAAAAAGACCGGTTATACGGATCCGAAGACGAGGACGCCAGCGATTCAGCATTCAGCGAGGAAGGTGAAGAAGCAGTCAAGCTTCCTCCTCCACCTCCAGGCGTATCGACGGGATTGGGGTACCTCGGAAACGGAAGTGGAGCGTTGATGCCTATCGAGGCGATTCTCATTCCTACACCATCCTCGTCTTCCGGTGGTGGTGGTGGGGGGAAGCTACATCTTACAGGAAAGTTGGGAGAAGTCATCAAAGAATCTGCTCAAATCGCCCTCTCGTACCTCAAATCCCATTCAACCTCCCTCGGAATCCCAAATGACGTGATCTGGAATTCGGGTGATGTCCATCTTCACATGCCTGAAGGTGCGATACCTAAAGACGGTCCTTCCGCTGGTACAGCCCTTGTTTGCTCACTCATCTCTCTCTACACTGGAAAACCAATATCACCTAATATCGCTCTCACGGGTGAGATGACTCTTACTGGCGCTGTTCTCCCAGTTGGAGGATTAAAGGAGAAGGTGTTGGCGGCTCACCGGGCAGGGATAAAGAAGCTTATTGTCCCAGCTGGGAATAAGGCTGATATTCGGGAGAATGTACATGGGAGTGTGAAGGAGGGGGTGGAGTTTGTATATGTCCGTGAAGTGAGGGAGGTTGTGAGGGAGGTTTTTCCCGAGCTAAGTGCTGGGAGTGGGGAGGGGGTAAAGGAATAGAGTAAGTAATTTGTGTATATAGAGTTAGTATAATAGGATCCCCATTCTTGGAGAGTGAGATGGATGATATCAATGTAAGG
>QLOY01007600.1:0-12324 GCA_003313965.1 Megacollybia marginata
ATCCCCACCAACTCCTCTGTAATCTCGTCCTTGAAATCGGCAAATTCGCCCACCGACGCCTTCTTGCCTTTCTTTCGTTTCCACAAGGCCTGGAAGGAGCACTTCTCCCGTCTGCGCTGGCATTCTGTGCAGATGGCACCACGCATAGGCTTTTCAGCCCGAATGCAAACAATGGGTTCCCCTTCTTTATGAAGGCCCTTTGCATTACGCTCCTGACACCTGGTACACATATCGTCTGAAGGAAAAGTCAATATTGGTCAAGGCAAGAAAAGGTTACTCACCATCATCCTCATTTAAGGTCAAAGCCTCCCTATCAGCACTGACTCCAACTTGCTTCCCTTTGCCTTTACTCCCCTCAGGTTCCACATCCCCAATTGTGACTGCCTTTGAAGTTGAAGGCCCTGATTTGGCCTCGATTCGGCGACATTTCGCCGTAGCCTCCCTCGCCATCTCGTTGTTCAACTCCAAAACATATTCTTCCACCTCGAGGTCTGTCTGGGCCTCGAACTCGGCGAGAAGCTTGCCGATATCCTTCGTGTCCTCACTCTTCCACACTTTGTGCAAGTTCGTCAACTCCTCATCTCGTTGGCGAATCGTTTCAGCGATGCGTTCAATGCAGGCCTCCGGCAGTTTCAACTGCATTCGCCGAACTCCTGCCCGTTTCTTCCTCCACTCCCTCAAATCCGCTCTATAACCTTCCAAAAGACTCTCGTTTATATCATCCACAGCCCAATTGTCCTTCTCCACCTGTATCTCAGCATCTTGGAAAGCCTGACGCATTTCCAAGTGCACTTGGTGAGCCTCTCGGCTATTATCGGCAGGTTCCCTCGGCGGAGGAGGAACATTGTTGATTTTATAAAGTTCCCAAATGGGAACGGGGGGACGAGGAGGGACCCAAAAACGGAGTTCTTCAGATTGGTCCAAATCGGGAAGTTGCTGTAGGAATTCGGGGAAAGAGTCTGACGCAACCGGCGATGGGGATCTGGACATGGTAGAGGGTAAGAATGGACTTGGTGATGTTTTGGCTGGTCTTTTATCCTACTCACCTGGACCCTGAGTCAGGGAACACGTGACGATCGGGCTAGAAGCGCCTAATTTAACTTTTACATATTATCCTCTTTTGGTCTAATTATTGCACAGGCATTGGCGAAGCCTTCACCGATCCCAAGCCGCAGACCTATGGTCCTTGCACAAATCCTCCAAGGGGTTTTCAGCTATGAAGTCTTCTGAGCTTTCCCCTTTTCGCCTGTATCTCGGCGGACTCTCGGGGCAAGAGTCCTAAGAGGGGGATACTGTTACATCCATGCACTTAGACTAATCAACCGGCCCTTAAAAGCCCTTGTTCTCATTATATCTATTCTTTGTTCCGTTTATATCCTTGCATTCATTACTCTTACTAACATTCATATTACTTAACATTCATAAATAGTCCCTTTCGATGTTTCTTTATTATCGACTAAAGTAGATAGCACGGCCTCTAGTATATAAGCCTAGCACCAGTGTTGTATACTTCAGTTTAGAAATCAACTTGGATTACGCTCAATACTCTACTCTCTCTAACTCCTCTTTAACTGGGTATCGGCCCTCACTCCGCCGAGGCTTCGCCGATACCTTCGCCTAAACCCACGATCCAGCAGAGGGCATAGCCAAAGGGTTTACCTTGGTATTCTTATCAAGGGTTTTCTACAAGCCATATCTGTCTATACATCTCGGGCTTGCATTCGGCATAGTCCTTACAGGAATTCTGGATACCACTGTGTTCCTTTCGGATCCGCTCCAGCAGAAAGCAACTTAAGCGAAACCGGTAAATTCACTGTCACAGTCTGGAAGAAACAAAACATCGGTCCTGTCGTCAAGTGGAGCGACAACCACAACCTTTTTCGATTCCCCATCGCTGGAGATGGCATTACCATCCCCTTCTCTTACGCTTATGATGCCCAAAAGGTTTTGGATTCAATCGCCTCAATTGGTGTTCCTTGGCATCCGTTCTCCTCGAAGGGCCAGGACTTCTCGTCTATTACTACCTACACCAGCTTCTGTTGGGATATCAGAAGCAGAGTTGTATACCTTCCGGAGAAGAAGAGATTGAAATTTCTGTGCAGGGTTGAGGAATTCAAGTCAAAATGCACCTCGGTAGGAGTCACGGTAGAGGAGTTGATGAAGATACAAGGCACGCTTGTTCACATCATTTTCATCTGCCCACAAGGCCGCTCGTTCCTTTCCAGACTCTCTCAATTCATCGCTAGATGTAACGCGACCAACAAAAATGAATTCGTTCAGAAGCATCCGGAGAGAGCAGTCATTACTGAACTCAACTTCTGGATCGCTTTTCTCTCGCAACCGGCATCTCCCAGAATCCTGAAGACAAGAGGACCTCCCATTGATCTGAACATCAGTGTAAACGTGTCGACCAGCTGGGGCATAGGAATAATCATGGGGATATGTTGGGCTGGCTGGAAAGTCAACCCGGGCTTCGAAGAAGGTCCTCTAGGGAAAATCGGTCTTCTAGAGGTGATTGCTGTGGAACTTATCGTCTATGTTCTAGAAGCCCTCGGCTACAGGGACTGTTGTATCACAGTCCTTTCCGACAACAAAGGAGTGATAGGCGCTTACCTCAGGGGAAGAAGTCGAAACATCCTAGTGAATCTTTCAATTCATAGGGCCACTGCAATCCTATGGGAACGAAATATCTCTCTTAATATCGTATATGTCAAATCTGCAGACAATCCAGCAGACCCGATCTTGTGGGGGATCTTGGGCCAGTCGGACCATCGTATTTCTGCACCCTTCAAGCTCCCAGAGGAGCTAGAATCTCTTCTCTCTTATGCATAGCAAGCTTCAGGCATTCTGGGCTGCGCGTGCACCCAGTGACTCTAACAAGACTTGTGAAAATTCCCCCCAGACACTCTCCTTATCCACCTCCCGCCTCTGGGGGCATACATAACGGGACCCCGCACTTGTTAGCCGGTCGAATTTCTTGTCTCTCACGCTCTTCATCTTCACCTATGGTTCTGCAATCTGCGCCGCCCTCTCATTCTCTTAATTCATCTGTTTACTCGCTTCTTGATGGTATTCAGACTTCTTATACGCTATCTCTCTCTCATCTTTCACAGGACCCAAACTGTCCTCCTCTACTCTAGACTCAGATAATCGCAGACCCGTCTCGGGTAAAAAGGCCAGATCAGCAAAACAAGGCAACTACGTTATCCCTAACCCTCTAAGGCCGCACGTTCCAGCAGCAGATTGTCTGCAAGGTTGGCAGACTCCCTTCTCCAGAGAATTCGACGCCTCACTCATCTCACAATTCGGTCTTGATTTCTTCAATCACTTTCACAAAGTTCTACTCGCCTCTTTAGACAAACCTACGAGAGTCAACTATGAAGCGGGGTTACTGCGCTTTACCCAATTTTGTGACGAACGTGGCATCTCTGAAAGGGATAGAATGCCCGCGTCTTCTCTTCTTCTCGCATGTTTCGCAGCTCATCACGCTGGTGAAGTAGGAGGTAGTGCTCTCTACACTCTATCTCTTGTCTCACAACCTTTCAGGACCTACAGTCAAAGCTTGGTTCTCCGGACTCGCAGCATGGCACACATTCAGTGGTGCCTCTTGAGAAGGAAACAAGGAAATCATCTCAAAAATGAAATGGGGAGTAGCGAAGCTAGCCCCCCCCTCTTTGAAAAGAGAGCCTAGGCCACCGGCCTCTCTCGAGCACATGCTAGTGCTCATAGCTGAACTTGACCTCTCTGATTACTTCGACATCGCAGTCGCAGTCCTTGCTGTATGTGCCTTTCTTGCCTGTTGCCGATTGGGGGAACTTACGGTTCCTTTGGAGTTGGGTTTTAATCCCTCCAGACACGTCTCTCGCTGCGTACGTTTCGACAACAAATCCATAGTCTCGAACGGCCGAGTGGGAGTTTCCACCTCATTCAAGATCCCTTGGTCCAAAACCACCAAGGAGCTGGGTGCTCTCATCACCGTCATTGACACTCTGAAGCTCCCATTCTCACGACTTCTCTCCGAACACCTCAGAATCAACGGAGGCGCACCTGAATCAGGACATCTATTCGCCTACAAAACCTTCAAAGGTTTTGTACCTATGACGAAGAATGCATTCCTCTCGCGATGTTATCAGATTTGGAGAGCAAGTAACATGCTTCTCCCTCTAGGCCACAGCTTTCGCATTGGCGGAGCCACAGAATGGCTCTTAGCAGGTCTCGCTCTGGAAGTAGTAGCCAAAATCGGAAGATGGAAATCCCTAGCCTTTCTTCTCTACTGGCGTCGCATCTCCGAGGTTCTTACTCGCATAGTTTCTAAGTCTTATGATCAGGCTCGCTTAGTGTCTATCTCATCGTCCATAGATCAATTTCGTAAATCACTTGGACTTCCAGATAAAATCATACTACCTGATATCTAGGTAATAGATAATTCTATGTCTTGCACTCTCGGTTTCTTCTTTTGTTCTTCGCCTCGCCTGGTGGGGGTGTCAGCTTGCTGACGTGTCGTCTGGGGCTTCTCCTGATCCGACTAGTGAGCTTCAGCTCATTTGTGGGTGGGTCTGGATCAGCCTTCAATCCCAGACTCACTGGCGTGCTCAGGATTAGTTCCTGGAAGCTTTGGCGGGATGGCTTCCCACGGTCACGTGCCCCCTCGCAAAGCTTTCCCCTCAGGCGGTGCTGAGGCGGAACTTCTTCTTCCCCCCCACCTTGGGATATCGATATCCCACTGATCTATTCTCCTCTGATCTACAGATAGTATCTACCTCAGTTGGGATATCGATTCCCCTCGCATCTCTCATATCTATCTTGTTGCGTGACAAGTCGAGAGGCCTGCCTCGTAGTCTTAGTCTAAGGACAAGATAGATAGCAATTTGAGATGCTCACCTTCTCCTTCTTGGAGCACGTCAGGATTCTGCCTCAAGAGGTCATCCGCCATCGGTCTCTATCGAGATGTGTGACAAGAGTGACGTGCCGGGGTGCCGGCTTGCAACTTGCTAGTTGCTTCTAACCAGCATCATCGCCTCATCCACAGACTTGCGTCTCTTTTCTCACCCTCCCACCGCATCCCTTTAGTGTTCTGGTGGGTCTGGATCAGCCTTCAATCCCAGACTCACTGGCGCGCTCAGGATTAGTTCCTGGAAGCTTTGGCGGGCGGCTTCCCATGGTCACGTGCCCCCTCGCAAAGCTTTCCCCTCAGGCAGTGCTGAGGCGGAACTTCTCCTTCCCCCCCACCTTGGGATATCGATATCCCACTGATCTATTCTCCTCTGATCTACAGATAGTATCTACCTCAGTTGGGATATCAATTCCCCTCGCATCTCTCATATCTATCTTGTATCTTCAAAACTTCAAGGAGGGCTGATCATTCCATGTGATCTCAGGACCCCTATCCTGCCTTTTCTATCATGTGTTTAAGCCCAAAAGACGAGGTTCCGTGTAATGGTGTATTTCCATATTAGGCAGCATCACATAATTAGCATCGAGATCAATTTTTTTGGCTCATGTGTCATGCCTGGGGGCTGCTATGTTCACATAACGTGTGGCTGTGCTAACATAGCGTAAATTCCCAAATTGAGCAATCTATTCACACTGCATGACCACGTGTTTATGCGTTTTGCCTAAGTCTTCAATTTCCCTTTGCTCGATCTCACTGCTTGCCGTGCCATTGCCACATTGAATACAAGCTATATATATATATTCAAATCTAGTACCCTAATCTGTATTCCCCAATATCTCCCATCTCGTCTTCTTCCATGAGTGGCAGCAGCGGTCCTGGCCCAGCAAAATTGACATTGAAAAAGCCATCTGGACGCGGAGGATATCGCCAAAATGCAGGTTGCAAGTCTTGGTTAGATAAACACGTAGCAAAAAACCCACCCCGGACTGATGGAAGCAAGAGGGTACCGGAGTTTTGATATGTCACACAAAGTAGGAGGTAGGTACCCCCTGCTGACCATCTTAAAGAATTTTTGGAAATATACTAAATTAGCATCAAATATTCATGTGAATGCAGAAATCTTCAATTTCCGCATTGATGTTAAGCCTGGTGATCATCAGTTGTGTTCGGTTACCTGCTTAAGTAAGTCTACTAAATTTTTCTGCACTTTCAACTTTGGCAATGCTTTGGTCTGACATGCAAAGTCACATCAAAGTGAGGAGGAGTGGGACTCGGATGAAGACGAGCCTGACAATGATCATGACAGGCTATTGCCGGTCATCTGCCATGCGAAGATGTCTGCAATTACGTCAGACACCTTCCAAAAAAGGTAATCACATGACCCTTAGGTAGGTAGGTACCCCCTAGGGTTGACCTTAAAAAATAAACCGACCCCATGTGTGGTATTACAATGCCGAGACCCCCTTGGATGGAAGCCTTCATGTCCCTGGACGTCCTGGTGGCAAACCAAGCGCATTTTTTGGAGTTATTGCAGCTAGTAATGGCAACAGAGCAGGACTGGATAACACACCAATATGTAAGTTTCAAAATGAGACGCAGAAAAAAACTGACATGGCGTGTTTTCCTACCTAGCTATTCTGGCCCCTGTCGAAAAAATTGATTCTTTCTCTACGAAAATCTATGATCAGTTGCAAAAGGATCTTGAAAATGCTAGAGAGGTGGATAGTGATGAAAATGCTGATTTCCAAGTAGACGACAGCCTGTTGGATGGAGCCTCTGATCTGGCTGAGGATATGGCTGCAGCAGAAGAGGAAACACACGAAGATGACAGAACTGCACTGGCAGGGACTCATGCTGAATACCTATGCACCCAGCTACGGAAAATCAAGAAAGAGATCAGCCAATACAGCAGGCCATATTGTTACCAAAATGGTACCTTTTGGATTCGGCCACGTGATCCTGTTTTTGCATTGAATGCATCATGGGCTACAGGAATCTGTGCATCGGAGTTATACCACTTACCGATCTTTGTCTGGCTTCCAGACATGTTGCCTGACATGCCCAAACTTACCTGTCCTGATTGTGGCCATCACTTGACCCGTCATGGTAAGGTTTAAATTCAACTCGAATGAGCTAATATTGTTACTCACAGGTTACAATTCCGATCCCATTGCTTGTCGAGTGAAGGATATGTTGCAAGATTACTTCCTTCTGACAGTTCGGTTCTGGTGTGACAAGGACCTCACCAATGATCCAGGCTGTGGGAAATCGTATCAAGGAACCGATACCATGGTTCTAAGCCAGCTCCCTCAACACATTCATGCTGCATTTCCTGGTATGTTTGCATCACTGTGGTTGAACCATTACTAAATGTCAGCCTTTTTAACAGCTCGAGCTGCAGTTGACAAGAACCTATTGGCTGTTATGCGGTCCACCTTCGCTAGCCACTTTGGTCCTGACCCTTTTGCTTCACTTCTGTCAGAAATGCGACATCTACACCATGCACAGCTTGAACTTATGTATCTGGCAACATGTGCCTCACGGCCGCTTGTTGATGGGATCAAACCTGTTTCATTTTCCGCTTTTGATGACAAACTATGCTACACCGGCACTACACCATCTGTTTGGTATTGTCGGGCTGTTTTCATTGATTTCATGCATAGCCATCAGGTCTTCTTTGACCGTGCTATAGCTGCACTTCCAGCTCAAATTCTGAAAGGAGATCATACCTTCAAGGTCGGTAACCTTTCCACGGTCAAAAATCAACTAATTGGCTGCAGGTAACAAAGCATTTAGCACGTATAAATGGAGTTCCAGTACATGATGCCCTGTATACACTTGTAAATGAGTATGAAGAAGTTCGCGGACAGGCTTTAACAATCACGAAGAGCCTGTCATATGTCCAAGGCATGATAATGGAAATCAGCAAGGGTTTGAGAGTGCATGGTCATTCACCTACAGAGTTCATGTGGACAGACAATGCGAAAGGTATGTTGCCCTTGTAGATTATACTTACTGTTTAATGTTTCATTAGCAGAACTACAATTCCATGAGAAAGCAGCACCTTCACTTGCTCTGAATGTGTCCCATGTCGAGCTGGATCCTTTTGGTAGACTTCCGAAACTTACTATACCCCATGGATTTGCAACCATTTGCTACGAAGAGACAGACCGTGACTTGATTGATGACACATGTCTGGGTATCATGCAGGCAATACCTGAAAATGGTTCACCTTTAGTTATTGGGTTTCATATTGACCAAGAGACATATGACAATGGTAGAGTTTCAATCTCATATGAAATAAATGACAGGTATCTAAATTCAGAACTGCACCATCACAGCTTCTACCCTGTTTCCGTTCAGTTCTTTGCTCACCCCTTATTGTCAAGGTTGGACTTGCAGTTGCCAAACAGTTAACACGGCTCGCCAAAGCTTGGAACATTCCGGAATTGATAAAATTGGTAAAGTCACCAAATCCAAGTCAACAATATATCGACTTGTATGATTTGGCGAAGCTCAAAGGGTACACAGTAAGCTGTACTGTGCAGCTTGATGCCATTTGTGGAAAGGTTCTGTGTCACCATTTGCCTAATTCGAAATCTGTTCTAAAATGGTCGATGTATCCTTATACTCAAGAGCAGCTCAATTACATTGAACTCCAAGCTTTTACATGCTGGAGAGCCTTTCTAAAGCTCTCTTCTCTCCCTTCCAACCACATCTCCTTGACAGATCTTACTCTCGGGCAAGCGATAACACTTTTTGCAGGGAAGAAAGCTGTTGCACATGGCCGCATTGTAGAACAGCCAGACCATTTCACCTTGGCAGTACCCATGGCAGGGTATACCAACCAAACCAGTCAATGTCACCTCGACGCGAGCAGTAATTGCTGTACATGAAGTATTAGTCCCAGACTTCATAGTTAAACTTCATCACTGTACACTTCGCAAGCTGGCAGATGCTGTATCAAGTTTGCCATTTTAGATTATTGTTACCAAAAGCAGTTTACGAACCCATACTACACCAGTTTCTGTAGTCGAAGAAACTCACCAGCATGACCATCAGTCAGATATAGCAAGCCTGCTTCCGAGCCTCACTGGTGGTATTGCTGCAGCTGATTTCATTGTTGAGGATGGCTATGCAGACCATCCTGACTCAGACTCAGACTCTAAGTCTGAGTCAGCAGATTCTGACTCTGACTCTGAATCTGTTATGAATGGATTTACAACCATTCTCGACTTTGGCGACTCCAGTTCAACAATATTTCATGATTTTCAACCCGACTCAGAACCTGAAGATGAATTTCCAATGTCACTGAGGAGTAAACTTGTATTTGCTGATCCAAGTGCACTTCCTGAATTTATTCAGCCCTCTCGACCTACTGAACAACTGCCAAGTTGTCTTTTTGATGATATCTTTCATGTTGAAGACCGATTACTACGACTTCTTCCCAAGGCTCATTCTGCATATAAAGCATTTGCACGAGAGTTTACATCTGTAATGCTGGTCCCTGATGCATCAGATAAGGCAGCTGTTGAAGCTGTACTCATGAAGAAAGGCCTCAAGTGGGACTGGGCTTGGCGCTCTTGCTGTGATAATCTAAGAAGACGAGTCCGCATGTATTGTCCCCCTTCTGGTCCACTAGTTGACAGTCTCCGCAAACTATTCAGTGCATGGAAAAATGTGAAATGCTCTGTTGATCCAAGCTGTGAATCATTGTTTTCAACTGCTGCAGTAAAGCAAGCTGAAGCTATCATTGATGTCACTCATCGTGGCCTTGTCTCTGATCCACCAGATATCTCATTATACCATCTCATTGGTACTGACTGTGATGGGTTACGTGTCTATTGATGCATTAGAGGCACAAACTCAATTGAGGGTGGTATCCATATGGCCATTAGACGACAGTTTGGTTCACTCCGGGCATCTGTCGGACTTGGTGATGCTTTGTTGACCAACATTCGACACTGACATAATGAGGCTGTAAGTATTTTGAAAAGTAGTTTGTTGGTTTAATGCTTACCTTACTAGGTTGGCCATTTGAATAGAACTGGAAAACATTTCCGGAGCCACTATGATATTTGGCTTCGTGATGATATTGTTGAACTTGCACAGTCTCTTGGTATATCACCATCATTCCCACTCCCCCTTGTTCTAGCAACATGCATTGCAACTCAGGAATCATTTGGTATCATTCCTGTTCCAACTGCACTTACACAGAAATATGAAATGATCACGACTACACTACCAAACATAGAAGAGTCTGTTCCGATGCACAGAAGTACTCCACTTACTCTACTTTCTCATTTATCTACTTCTGCCAGTAAAGCACATGTGCTTCTCAAGCAGCGACAGCATACTGCTCATGCCCTTACTCCTATAGCAACACCAGCCGAATTTCTACTCTTCTGCCAATTGATGCAAACGGGTAAATTCAAAATTTCCAATGAAGCTGCTAACAGTCACACTAACCTCAGGCTGCCAAGCAGGGCTGAGAAATGTGTTGACTTCATTATGCTTGCAATTCATTGGAATCGCAAAGTGAACGAGTCACAAGACAGTGCTGAACCAGAACTTTTCTATAAAATTCCGGAGCAGCTTGAACATCATTACAAGGTTTAGGCTGCATATCGTGCAGAACAAGCTACACTGTTGAACAGCTGCAATGATCGACAGGGGGCTACTGAAATGCTGCTGAATCCAAGCTGTCTTGCAATTCTTCTGCCTCCCATACTACCAGCTCTTCAACTGCTGCCTCTATTGTCACTCAATGAATCTGATGAGTTGATTCCTAATCCAAAAAGCCCTATGGCTTTGGACTCGGAGATGGAGCTACATTTGGCAAGCTTAGTAATCTCAGCTGTAACTCCGACTCGGAGTCCATCATCAACAACACCCCCATCACCATTACAACTATCACCACTAATTCCTGATACCAAGCAAAACTTAACTGCACCTCCTCCCAGACCGTCTGTCTCAACAACTCCCAGTCCTGCATTGCATCAACTAACATTGCCAGGTCATGGTGCCAATCACCAGAAGCAGAAGGAAAGAGTCCAGAAATGTCGTGCCCACAAATGCTCTCTGGCGTCAGTTTGCAAAGGCAAAGGTGGTGAGAAATTTTGTTCCTGTATTGGCATGCGCCATGGGCAGAATCCAAAGGCTAGAAAGGCACTAAACAATTAGTTAATGGCCAATAGTATATAATGTAACATATTCAATATATATAGTATGAACATGTTTCAAAAGGAGAGAATATATAAAAGGGTATCAATGAGAGTCGAACACACTACTGCGGTTCAAAAATAGAGCATATGCATACGTCGTATACACCTACACCATAACACAACATATCTAAGGCGTACACTTACATACATAACACCCTCCCACCACTTTTGATTTTTTTGATTACCCCCAGACATAGCACATAAGCCATTTTTTTTCTCTCCCAATCGACATATTCTGGCTGTGTATTTTGAAAATTTCTGAGCTGATAAATATGGCAGCTGTCACATTGGTGAGTAAGCAAGCGGCATCATAGACATTTCAAAAGAAGTGCTACTGTCCCGAGTAGGGCTTGAAACTGTCCCGTATACTGGATACAGCCGTCCAGTATACGGGGCAACCCAGTATGGAAAAATCAGCCATATGGGACAGCTTACAAATCACCAGTATCCTGTATCGTACCGTACAGTATCCAGTAAAAACGGTGCAACAAATGAGGTATGCACTAATACGTGATGCAAATTTGTATTTGAATAGCTAATATATCAAGTAAATACCGTTTAGGAACCAATTCAATGGCCCAGTCATCAGCAATCAAAGACCTGTATCCACTTGTACAAAATACAGCCATATGGTGGCCATTCAAAACCTGAAACAATACGGGTACCGTCCAGTATTTACGGTCCTGTATTACCATATCTGTACAGATATGGTTTCAAGCCCTAGTCCTGAGTGTGTTAACTGCTATCAAAGTAGTGGGAAAAAGACAAATAAGTGACTTTTTTTTACATTTCTCTGCCAAAATAGGTCTACTCAAGCCTCTAATTATTCTTTGCTTATTTGAAATAAGTGACAGAATAATCAAGGAAATAAGTAGCTGGAAAAGCAGCTGGGGTGTTGCTTTTAGAAATTCTTCACTTATTTGCCATTTTGGCAGAGAAATGTAAAAAAAAGTCAAAGTGGGGGTTCAAGCTTCTACTTACTTATTTCTTACTTATTTTGTTTACTTGTTATTAAACTACTGCCAAATTGGCAATACTGTAGTTTTCCGACCACAGGTTCATTACCTAATTGCTTATGTCATGTGTCCCACTTATCTCCAAGTTCATGGCTCGAAGGAGGGGGGGACATCAATAGGGCTCCATGTAAAAGTTTTGCTCGAGTTAATAACTAGTTATTAACTCCAGGTGTCCCAAGACCCTTTTTAA
>QLOY01007604.1:0-16878 GCA_003313965.1 Megacollybia marginata
CATGTATTCAATGACCTCAAGAAAACAGGTATTCAGACTTTTCAGGACAAGCGACCTGGGAATTTGTCGGCTACCCCTACTCCCGACTTATTCCTGATGGGTCATAACCAACTCCTCTCATCATCTCTTCAAACTTTCAACAAGAATATTGAATCGCTGCAGAGAGGAGGAAGTTGCGACCCAGTCATTGATGAGTTAGAAGTGCCATTATTCGACTTGGATGATCTTTTAGATGAAGATTGATAGTAATAGACAACCTATCTATACTACAGTTAATTTGCACCTCTTGGACGTACCGTTTGTATCTACTAAAATTCTACATGAAGAGTCTGGAGTGTTATCAACTAATTGAGAAGTATCATCTTGTTCATTCTGCAAAAGCCATCCAGGCTTCTTTGCTTCTCACCGAGGATGTGTTGATGCCATCAATGCGTCCAGAGCTTGATTCTCTATTTGATCCCCACTTCTCTCCCTTGCACGCTTCTGCTGAGTTCCACATCATTGGCATACCATAACTTGACTGTCAAACTCTGTGATGACACCAAGTATTTTCGAACCCCATTGAGCTTCCCACTCAGGACTTTGGTCGAGTGCTGCTGTAATTTCCTCTACCATCGTAAATGAGCCTGCAGGAGGACATACAAGGGTCTTGATCTGTAACTCAGCAAGTATAGTATATATCGGCTGAGCAAATGCGAACAGGTTGGTCTGATGTGTATGAAGAAGCCAGTCATACAGCTTTCGTGCCAAGTCCTTCTTTTGCTTTGACAGTCATGATGGTGCAGTAGACTTGGTGGGGTGCGGATCGAGAGAAGCCATATCACCTGTCCAGAGAGGTCCTGGGAGAAAGTCTTGAAGGATGAATCCATCATTGTGGCCATCACAACAGTATGCCATCATATACCACATTGCTAAGTACAAGAGACTTGATAGTCTGCTTTCAGTAGAATGTTCGATAACTTACAATCAGTGCTAGTATCACCAAGATAGTCAGCAAAGAACCTTCTTTCACAGACAGTCTTCTTAACCAGAGACACAGCTGAGTAGCCTACTTGCTTCTGTGTCAATGCATGCTTTCCTAATTCACCACGCAGACGATCCAAATCACTGGTGTTTCCATCAGCAAATTGATTCAGGTCAATGTCTCCAACCCATGGCTCATAGAATAGAACGGCTAACCCTGTGTTCACCCTATTACAAACAAGACACCCATACATTTGAATTAAATTAGTGAGAACATCCAGGAGGCCTGCAACGCAAACAATGTCAACATGAGGGAAATTGATACCCTAAAACATGTTAGACTAGAAGCAACAGTTCGATTACTTACAGTTGACTCCGCAGACATAGTGACTAAGATCTTGCAAGCGCCACTAATAAAAGCTTGATGGGTTCGTTCAACGGACATGTTGCTGTGGTAATGACAAATAATACCAGTTCTGTGCAATTGAGGAGGGAGCAGATCATTGAGCGACTGAGCAAGTTGAACAACGCCAGTGGTAGACTCCAGAAAAATCAGAACAGATGGTTGATCATTCAGAGAGAAAGGTTCTTTGACAAAGCAATGATAGTTACAAAAGTCCATGATATTATTGAATACACAATGCTTTGTGTAAAGGATGTTAGCACGATTCGAAGTTATTTCCAGTGTGAGATGGTCGCTGTGACTGAGAAGCCTATGCTTAATTTTGGTAAGCATATGGCAGGGAACCGTAGCAGAGAGTAACAGCCAGGGTATGTGGAGTCCAATCAAGGCCTTTATTTCACCCAGCCTCAAGCTGGATAGGTCTAGGACATTGTTGGCCATTTGTAGTGATATAACAGATCAGAATGAGCTGAAGAGCGTGTTGCAAATTTGTTGAAGAGAGCGATGCGAGGAAGGTTTGCAGAAGCGAGGGAATAATCGACGGAATGGCTTCTATTGTTGACCAAAGTTGAGGAACAGTTGCAGCTCTTGCCCAGCGCTTTATTTGAGTGATTGGAACAGACAAAAGCAAAGAAGGAATCAAGGGAGGACCTGACATCGCTGCTGTTGTGAGCTCCAATGATGATATGATTAAGGGTTCTTCCAGAGTCCAGATTTCGATTGTAGAGGTTGCATAAAGATTGTATGTTCATGGAAGACATGTAGAAACGAGGAGTGGTACGAGAATGAAGGATGGAGGCAAGATGAATAAATTAGGCAGTCATGGCACGTCCCATTTTAGTTAGCACAGCTACTAATTTTTACATGCGAGTTATTTTTGGCATTTTACCCGGCCCTCTGACGAGGTTTTCCTCACTATGCTCAGATGGGCCCGGTCACCGGGCTACCTTAGTAGAGGAATGAATACAATAAGAATTCACATACATACTTGCTGGTTGAAAAGGATACTGTACTGTACTATTTCAACCAAGTGATCACTGACCAAAGTGATCAGTCCAGCCGGTGGGGCATTACATAGTCTGCAAGTGATCATTATGTAATACTTTAGTGGATCCCCAAAGGGGTGGCAGATCCGAGTCCTTGAACATGTGGTGTGCTTGAACAGCCTAAGCCAAGAAGATTTGAAGGGGATGGAACTCATGTTCTGAATCTAAGGATTAACTCATATACTTGTTGGTTGTTCTTAGGCACACACAGCATTAGAAAATTTCCTTATTTGGCAATTTTGCGGTACCAGATGTAACAGTGTTCAGAACCTGACTGTTACGCGTTACATAATTCAGATGTGTTCAGTTCAGAGGCGACCATTACACGTGGTCAAAATAGTACAGTATCATTTCGATTGAGTGTTCAGTAATGTGTAACAAGCATGTCTGAACTGAATGAATTTGGTACATGTAACATGTAACCAAGGGGCCTCCAGACCAGAAATCCCAAACCAGACATAGGTAGGTAGGTCTGTCAGGTAGGTCCTTAAAAATTTTCTCCACTTTTATAAATTTCTGCATCCTGCACCTCCAGTGAGCTGGATTGCATTACTGAGTAGTCAGGAAGGGACTCCAATCCAATTCTATTGTTCTACCCACTGTCTGAGACATTCTGAGACATTCCAAAACAGATTAAGTAAGCATACACTGGTGCGATGGCTGGAATACTAGTGAAGACTCTGATACCAATAAACACTTACAACAGTTTTGAAAGTATCATATACACTGTATAGACTATATTGCTATTGTATCTAACACCACGTGAGGACCTAAATTTAATGCACAAGAAAGCTTGGGTAACTTGATATTAGTAACATTACATTTTTCAGATGGAAAATATGTTGTTTATTTTAAGGGAAACAAAACGGAAAAGGTTAGCTTTGGTCACAGGTGAAAGGAAACATTTTTCAGAAAGGTCATTTTTCAGAAGGGAAAGCAAATTCCCTGAAAGGAAGCACCCAGGGAAATGTTTTCTTTTGCATGCCATAAAGAAAACATTTCACTATTGTGTTTTCTAGTACATAATTTAATTTTTTTCCTACATGAAATAATATATTTTTTAATATCATTTCCCCATTAAAATCATGCATCATTTTACATGATAAGATTTTTGACTCTCACATGGTGTAAATGAACTGAGCTGATTGTAACTGCAGGGGCAGCATTGAGCAGGGGCAGAGCCTATTTTAGGCAGATCATATGACCTTAAGGTAGGTCCCGGCCCAAAGCCCTTAAAAACTTAATCAACATGCAGTTCTTTTTTTCCTTTCCAGAGCCCCCTTGCATATAATGCTAGGCTTTTGAACACCATTACAGTACCAAAATGGGCGCTTATTGCCATTTTTGGCGGTGCTCTGCACCACTTTAGGAAGGTGTAACAGTCACGGGGCCAAGATGATCACCTCAGTCAATGAACACCCCCTGTAACGTGTAACATGGGCTGATCATTTGATCGAAATGATACAGTATGTTTTTGCATTGTAAATACATAATTAATGTTGATACGAGTTTTTGCTCTCAAAATATATTTCATTTTTATTTAGATTTTGGCTGTCTTAAATGTTTTTAATTTTTACTCAAGCTAGTCTATTTTTTTATCACAGGGGTCTAAGCATCAGACCCCCCAGATTATGTAATCTTACCTGCCTACCAGCAGTTCACATTCCCTGTCCTTGCAATGCAACTCTCTGCCCTATTAGCAGTCTCAAAACACTCCTGCAAATAAATTCCAAGCAATCAAACCATTTTTAGTCATCCAAATGGCCACAGAACCGCTGAAAGTTGTGTGGGTGAAAATAGAGGCAGGTGAGTCAAGATAGAGGCATTGGGGATGTAATGAGCTTCACGGTGTGTTCTTATACCATTCTATTCAAATTTCATGCACTTAATGGTGAATTCCAGCCTGTGATAACCTCCCAAATATTGACAGCTTGTTGCCTCACGTTCTGCTCACTGTCAGGCATCCACTAGAACCACATCTTACATAATATAACCTGCTGCCTTTGGGGACTCCATCATAAACCTAGCACGCCTCCAGGATGATAACTGAAGAGATCTTGCACTTAGAGGACACTCTGAGTGGTAGAAGTGGGAGAAAAGACTAATATCAAGACTAAGGGAATACATCAATAGTACCCCTACTTATATACAGCTATAGTTACACTTCCTGACTCGAAAGATAAGCCTCTTGAAAGATAAGAGAACCAGAACAACAGATAGAACCCAGAACTAGAAAGATAAGCTTGAAAGATAAGAGAACCAGGACAATGGATATGACCCTGGAACTACCACTAATGGAGATAGAGAGAGATATAGATATGAAACCATGAGAAAGACTAACTAAATGGAGACAATGTGGAAATAGGAGATAGGAGATAGGCATATAGTGGAAATAAGATGGAATATGAATATGAATATGAGATAAAATGAAAAAGATAAGAAAAAGAAACTAAGGGGTAAATTCTGTTCATAACATTACCCCCTCATCAGGCTTCATTGTTCTGATGAAGTATGGAAGGTATGTGTTGCCAAGTTTATTGAGTAAATCTTTGTTGTTCTGCTACTGTTGAAAACAGCAGGTAGATGTTTGGTGGAGGGTATGGATAAAACTCTGGTACTGAAGTAGGTGATGTAGAGGGACAAATGTGGTTGCAGACTAAGTAGGTTAAGTGCAGAAGAGGGTAGGCCAGTATATAGTGGATACAATGCTGGTCCAGGTGTAGATGCAGGTAAACCAGTGTTTGAGGCTGGGCCTATTGAAGAAGAAGAAGCTGCAGTTGGTACTGTATTGCTAGGTTGTGTATGAGAGTGGGCTATATGTGCTTGTCTTGTATATGCTCGCCCTGTGAGGGTTATATGAGGATAATGTTGCTGTAACCATGCTCTATTCCAATTTGTGTGACACAGCATAATTTGTTGGCCATATTTGTAGCACTGTAGCGCATTCTGATAGCTTTGTTGGCCTTTTCGGGTGAGACACTGGATGTCTTCAGCAGCAAATGTGCTAATTGTTTTGCTATAGTACCGCTTGGTCCCTGTATTGAACACAGTACCATCAGCAAGAAGGATGTCTTGGTCTATCCGTCGAATGGATGGTGCATTGCTTGAGTGTTGCATGAGGATGATTTACTAAAAGTGGTGGATCACATGTGATTGCCGTAGAGCAAGGGATTATTAGGTCATATAAAGGGACTTTTTCCCACTCATTTGAACAGTACTTGTAGTGATATCCCTATTGGCTAAACTCATCTAAATCCATTCTTCAATCAACCTTTTCCTGTTCCTCAACTTTGGTACCAGTGTTGGGGATGAGGGATTGTCATTTGGTAAAGAGGAAGCATGAGAATGTGTAGAGGGATCGGCATGCAGACCTGTTCATTCCCTACTAAAGATGGGTAATGTGCTTGTAACCACCTCATTGTCCAGTTTTCAGATGAGAGTAAGATTCGGTAACTGTATTGGTGGTTCTGTCGAGCTGCATTATATTTCTCCCTTCCACAATCTGTGAGGCCCCTAATATCGTCTGCATCAAGTAGGCCCACACATCTGCTATAGAAGTGGAATGTGGCCATATTGTAGACAGTGCCATCACTGAGTAGAACATTGTATTCTGGGTGGCAGCAAGACATGATAATGGTTGAAGCAGAACCAATGTATTTAAGGCACATTCACATGAATTGAAGATATATAAGAAAAACTCTTTCCCGCTCCTTTGGACGGTACTAGAGTGGCAACTCATGCCCAGGTAAAATCATTTTCACTGGGTCTTTGTCAGTGATGTGCTGGTTGATAGACTGGGGGTGGGTGAGAGGGTATTTGGTCAGTATGAAAGGTATCCAGCTCGATAGATTGCATGTTGTTATTAAAACGAATAGAAGCACCCATATTGAAATTGGGTGATTGTGGGTAGGGCATTCTGCTCCACCACGTAACCATGTGAATGCAGGTGAATATTAAAACACAGACTGCTGCAGCGATTCCAATTGTGAGGCCCAGCCCCGAGGTCTCCATATCTGGGTTGTAGGAAATTTACTGGGAACGGTGTTGGCATAGATGATGTCGGTATCTCTGCAGTCATCCGCGTTGTTCAAGGACAAAGAGGATAACCTCTAATTCTGTGTATCGAAGGGCTAGGAGATGCGTGTCAAGGAGTGGGAGATTGTTGACAGCTACCCAGCAAACAACAAGATTTACTTGTCTACTGCTATAGGGGTTAAGCTGGCAAAAGGTCTCTGGAGGAGTGAGATGGTAAGCCACATGTATAAGACGTTCACGTCAACGGGTCGCAATTTTGGATGGAAAATTGGGTTAACATTATGTGTGAAAGCATTTGTCTGTCAAATTTCCCATGTCTAGGTGCTTTTGGATTCGGAGGCGAAGTTGGTAGTTTTAGTGAAAGAGTTGAGCTTGGAACTGTAGAGAGGAAAATTTTTTAAAGAATATAATAAGAGGTACAATGCTACAATGACGAGGGGACTAGTGTTTGAGGCATTACTTCGATCTTCAGTCTCTGACTGCTTGATCTCAGTAGTTCATAGACTCATTCCATTGCCTATTTCATTTGTCCATTCACATGCCTTACTACCCCTTCACCCCCTCATCAAGATCATGGTCCCCATGATCAGTTGGAAAAAAGAAAAAAAATTCTGGTTTTTTGAGATTTTTTGAGACAAAATAGGCTAAAAGTACAATATTTGACTGTGATTAATGACAATGTTTCCTGTTTTTCTTGAACGACAAAATCATTCAATACTCTTTACATTATGTGCAAGTCCATCCTTTAAAATACAACAAAGTTTTTCATGTGGTTCTCCCTGCTCCACAGAATGAAGACAAGTAGGATGGATGAAGTGATGATTGTGATTATGGAAGGCGGGTAAAGAGATCATCTTGGAGCATGCCTCTCCAGCTAGGAGGTGCTAAAGATTGTTGTTGGGGGAGATCCAGAGTAGGTGTGTCTGGCGCTATAGACTTAATATATTCATCTGCATCTGTTGTGGTTCCACATCCTTGTATGCCCCAAGTGTTATAAGTGTACTTGTGGTTGCTTCCAGTACTGTCGAAGCTAGCTGTAGAAAGATGGCAAGATTTGGCTGATGATTGGTGAGATTTAGGAGGATACACTATAGTGGCTGCAGGGATCGACATTTGAAGTGACCTAGAGACACGACTGGAATGAGGGGATTGGACAGCCTGTTGGCTGTCTGGCTCTGGTATGGGAGGTTGATATGAACAAGAACAGCGATGGAGCTGCAGACTGTCTGGAGGAGGTGACGGTGTATGACCTACAAGGTTTTTCAAATAATCCTTGCTTCTTGAAGGAACAACATCAAAAACCCATGCCCCAATGCCTAGAAGCATGGTGAGTATGATGCCAAAGATCACTAGTGGGATAATGAGTGCGATGTTAGCCATGGTTGTGATTGTAAGCAAGGAGGAGTCGGCAATCTGAGGTGACTTTTTATATAGTCACTGTCTCGGCAATAGCCGACATGACGGCGATCTCAGGGCATGTATAGCAAGAACTTCTGATAATACCAGAAGGAGATTGTGGAATAAACGATTGAGGCCTAGATGTCGTTCCAAGAAAATGTGAGTTGGTCTCAGCTTAGACATTGTTTCTTCAGTGTCAGGATTCGAACTTGCAAGCAGAGCTCTACTGAGGCCCTTCAGTATCACTACCACTCATCTTTCATTTGCATCATTGACATATTGGCTGTGAAAGATGGTCTCTAGAAATGCTTTGTATGATCTGATGATCTGCAACTCCCTATTGGGAAACCAGTTGCTGAATCAGTAAGTGGTCTGCTGCTACACCCTATTGGGAAAGTGGAAGCTGCAGTGTAGGCACTATCGAATGCTGTGGTAAGTGGTAAGGGGCTATAACCCCCTCGTCAGGATTAGGTTCCCATTGAATTGAATTTGCACTATAGTAGGAGGTTGTGACCCCCTCGTCAGGATTGTGTTCCTGTCAAATTGAGCTTGTGTGGTTAGAGGGCGTGACTCCTTGCTAGGATTGTATTCCTATCCAAAATGCACTGCAAAAGACCACCAGGATTGTGTCTCTCAAATTGAAATGTCTCTGTTGTTGCTCTGACCATAAGCTCACACATGAAGTGAATCTTGCTCTGGGTACAGGCTCACATGTCCCATTATTGTAGCTGTCAGTTTATCCTCATGCTGGAGTTTTCCTATACCGACTGTCTACCCAATACATGGGCTCACGGAATAGTGCTGAATATCATTGTCTTGCTCTGTATATCAACTTATGCTATAGAGCTCATGTACACTGGCTGTCTACCCAACATGTGGGTTTCTCTGAATGACACAGATGTCACACGAATCAGTTTAAAGTCTTGCTGGACTCTTCAAAGTGTTGAACACCTTGGGAAACTCTCTGATCGTGAAATCGTATAACTCTCAGAAGCAGTGCCAACACAGAATAGTTGCAATGTGACTCCTTATTCAGGGTGAGAGGTTGCTATTCCATTCTGCAAGGATGCTCGTCAAGTATGTAGATCGACATGGACCACCATAGTTACAGTCAGTGAACTTCAACACCGTTGGTCAGATGATGGACCTTAACTGCAACTATCCACAAGAATAGGTTCCTAAATCCGAAGTCTCATTGTGTGGGTTACCTCAGACAATGAGCAGCCACTCCTGAACAACCAGGAGTCTTCGGTCTGTCTTCTTGATTGAAGCTGTCAGTTCACTACTGGATTTGTCTTCGTGAATTCAACTTCTCAAGGCCTAGAGGTCTCTTATTGTCCAGAAGAGCTCCAAGTCCTTGATTTGTGGAGTTACCCACAGACAGATAAATGTGCAAGGAAGGATAATGAGGTGCTTTCTAATTGAAAGACACTACTTGTTCCAAATGGAAACCAAGCTTGGTTGGGATGAATGTAAATTGAAGTTGTACTCAGTTTAATCTCATGAGCTGGAGGTTAGAGAACAGTTGACTGAGTCAAGCTGTCAAGAGTCCAGGTGAATAGAGGTGATGTCAGCTCTTGTCGGAAACATAGAGCCAAAGAGAGAGAAGTGTTGCCATAGTGAAGACCTTGATTGACATCAATGGTGAAGATGAAGATCCAGACTTGGGTATTGGTGGTTCATCCAGGCTGGAATTTGAGATGATTGGTGTTGTACAAGTGAATCCCAATTAAGTGATCCACAGGGAGTCAAGATATCGTCTTGGGAGGGCATGGGAAAGTGCAGAAAGGTGTGGGAAAGCGACCATCTGTTAGGCGAAGCATAGGAAAGGCTAGAAGTCGAAAAAGCAAACATTGTTGGAGTTAGCAAAGTGGTATAGTCTTGATATTTTGTCAGGCATCCACTAGAACCACATCTTACATAATATAACCTGCTGCCTTTGGGGACTCCACATCAGGAAAAACCCTTTTTGACCTGGCAAACCTGGCAAACTTGAGTAAACCTGAGTCAACCTAAGTCAACCTGAGCTGATCTGGGACTAACCTAGACATGACCTGGGCTGACCTGGGTTGACTTGGGCTAACCTAGACATGACTTAGGTTGACCTGGCTGACCTGAAAATTGAGACTTAAACCTGGGACTGACCAAGGTTGACATAAGTTGATCCAGGTCAACCTTGAGGCATCCAGGTTAAAAAGGGTTTTTCCTGATGCATCATGAACCTAGCACGCCTCCAGGACAGATCTTGCACTTAGAGGACACTCTGAGTGGTAGAAGTGGGAGAAAAGACTAATATCAAGACTAAGGGAATACATCAATAGTACCCCTACTTATATACAGCTATAGTTACATTTCCTGACTCAAAAGATAAGCCTCTTGAAAGATAAGAGAACCGGAACAACGGATAGAACCCGGAACTAGAAAGATAAGCTTGAAAGATAAAAGAACCAGGACAATGGATATGACCCTGGGACTACCACTAATGGAGATAGAGAGAGATATAGATATGAAACCATGAGAAAGACTAACTAAATGGAGACAATGTGGAAATAGGAGATAGGAGATAGGAATAAGCCGAGATATAGTGGAAATAAGATGGAAAATGAAAATGAAATGAAAATGAAATGAAAAAGAAACTAAGGGATAAATTCTGTTCATAACACCAAGTAGTTCTGGTATATGCAGTCAGAACAGCAAAATTGAACAAGTTAAACCTACCATCGCTGTAAGGCCAATTGATGCCTGATATTATTCAGGCAGGCTAGAAATGGTTAAGTGAGCATACCATTGAAGTAAATCAACTTACAGTTGCCAGTGGGGAGTGAGTACAGGCAGGAGAGTGCAGTGAAAGGGAGGGAGATGGGGGGAAAGGGAAGAAAGGGTTGTGAGAAAAATGTGGGCAAAGGGTTTGTTTTGAAGTGCGCAAATAATGTGATGCGATGAATGGGATGTTTGCATCACGACTGTGCACGTTATTCAATGAATGTGATGAATGTGACACATCTGGTGCACCATTTGCAACACATCAGATGCATCTGTTGCATTATTGCAACATTTCTCTCAAAAGGCGACACAAAAGGTCTGTATTAAACATAGGTAAACTCTTCTTTACATATTATATGACTTTAAACTTGAGAATACTTTTTGATACAGATGGACTTTTCACTGGGAGTCATCTTTGGCTTCTGATGGGAACATTCTTGTTCCTAGGCTGATCCCTGCTTATCAATGTTCCTGGTTTCTAGATCAATCATTGCTCCCTATCTGCCTTTCTTCTAGATTCCCTTTAAGCTTGATGTCCTCCTACTTTTGTTGAGATATGTACTTGCTAATATTGAAAGATGTTGGTCCTAGTTGTTTTGTGAATCACCATGCTAATCCCCACAGTGTGTAAAGGAAGCTTGAGTCAATCATATGTTAATCGGTTTCAGACCTTTGGACATTCTAGACTATTGATCACCAAGACTACAATCAGCCTTGGAGCAATCTCCTTCTAGAATGGTCTAGACTTGGGTGACATGTACCCCTTTCTCACTTGTCAGGGTCAAACTGCCCTCGAGAAGGTTACCCATTTGAGTCCCCAATAGTCAGATCATGCATGTATAGCTATCAGTACAAGTAATATCGCAGTTCTAGATCCATATATGTTGATTCAGAGGAAGGAATGCTTGTTCGATGCCTAAGTACTAGAATAGCACTAAGTCAAATCATCAGTTAGCTATATCTGTCTCAATAGCTAACCACGACTCTGATTATGATTTCTAGATTTCTCTCTAGCTAATAGCCTTAACTCGAGCATAGGCTATAGTGAGTCCAATACTAGTAATGCTTAATTAAACTTAGACTGATGTAGGATGCAAAAAGTCTTGTTTCTAGAACTAGCCAAAAACTGGGCATAACATCAGGATCAGGGAGACTTTCCCAAATGTGGATGAAGTGAGGACTCTCCAGGCTAGCAACATGGAATGCATCCCTGAGCACAGGAAAGTGATCATTCATCTGACTGATTTGTGCTTGGAATTTATGGAACATGTCAGGATTTGTAAGGGTGATATCATCACAGGCACTGTTGAGATATTCAGTCACTGCTTTAAAATCTCTTCTTTCAATCATGTGAATCAGCTCTGCATATACTCCCTTCTCAATATCACTGTCAAAAATCAGGCCAGCAGAACATCTGGTGCATCACAGGACTCTGAATGCCACACACTCTCTCTTGCTTGCTTTCTTCCAATTTTTCTCTTTTTGCTCTGCTTCTCGAATGCTTCCTGGAGCTTTGGATAGTCATTCTTAACCTGCCGAAAAATGGATGCAAAGTCAGCCCAGATTGTTTTGGACAGAGCAAATTCAGTGCGAATATGGTTTTTGGCACCAGGAGTGTTGTTCTCTGATATCATATGAGTGAGCTGCAGATGTGCACCGTTTTCTATGGCTGTTGCAATCAAGTGAATGCTAAGTAAATCCAGTGCCCCATGATCAGACCACCACAAAGTGGTAGGTCAGTGTAACTCTGTAGATAGCAGTTAGCAAATAGCCTAAGCAATGTTGTAGTGCAGTTGGGTAGCATGTTTTTGGCTTGTTTGTTGACTCATATGCAGAATCTTATAATTCAATTCTGGAGACTGCATCTTTATTTTTGCTCACACATGCTTTAACATCACCCAGTTTTGCAGAGAGAGAAATATGTGAAATGTGGATATGAAGCTAAGTGATCTTATAGCTCGATTATCAAGCAGTTAGGCTGCTTTCCTTTACATATGCACACACACATCATCAGTTTGAGTATGAGTATTGAATATTGAAGTTTCACTCCAACCTTATATTGATGAGAACAAAGCAGGAGAACTCTGCAGTAGTGGGTCATGAATATTGCATAAATAACTGCCACTCGAGGCTCAAGTAAGTTACTTACCTTGATGTCCTTCCTAGTGGTCTACCCAAGGGCATGAGATACCTGGGCTCAGTTATCCCACAGATTATTCCACTGCCTCTCTCATCAGAGCTGAGGAACATGCCCTTATGAACACTAGCAAGCCCCAGCTGCAGCTTGTGAAGACCAGCAAACTTCAGCTTGCAGAAGCAACTGCCCTCAAGCTCATCTACAAAAAATTATGCTTCCCACCCTCCCCACCAAAAGATGCCAACAATTAACTCTGTAAGAACTAATAAATCCTGAGGCTGATAGCTTAGTGAGCTCACTGGTCAGTACTGGTCATTGATCAGGCACACATACTCATGCTTCACTAGCTTACTGTTTTGATTTAACCATACTGAGATGTCCGATTGGCTCTCCCTTGTGCAGACAGGAATGCAGAAAATATGAGGGCTCAAGCACAATCAGCATGAACTTGACACCAGAAATTTGATCAAGTCCTACAATAAAAAAACCTCTGCATATTCAATCATCGAAAATTTAATTGATTTTGCAATTTGTCTGAATGTCATTCTCCACACACAATTGTAGAAACTTGCCACAAAAGACTTGGCTCAGACTTTTCCCAATTCTGACATGTTAGACTTCCCCACAGGGATAAAGAGCATGATGCTCATGGCCACTGGCATATCACTCATGGTCCTTCTGCTGCTTTGGCTGATGAGTCATTGCAACTTCAACTGAAAGTTTTATATTGAAGCTGCAAAATGGAGATTGGCTCATCGCTCTCTCCCAGCTCTTCGCAAGGCCGAACAGGCCATTGTTGAATCAGCTCTGCTCTCTTCATCCAAGTGATGCTGTAGACCATTTGCAAATCCTAGGAATGAACCAATTGCAAATACTACAGGCCAAAAATGGCAGAGGCTCAGTGGGAGGTCTATTGTCATCAATAAATCCAATAAAATCACTAAAAATCACCAATAAAATCACTAAAAATAAGTGTGCAGTGCTGTCATGGGAATGACCTTATTAGGCAAGGTCCAAGTGTAAGAGCATTTAAAAATAGATATATCATCAATAAATCCAATAAAATCACCAATAAATCACTAAAAATAAAATAAAAATTATTGTGCAGCCCTGGCATGGGAATGACCTTATTAGCCAAGGTTCAAGTGTGAGAGCATTTAAAAATAGACATATCATCAATAAATCCAATAAAATCCAATAAAATCACTAAAAATTATTGTGCAGCCCTGTCATAGAAATGACCTTATTAGATAAGGTCTAAGTATAAGAGCATTTAAAAATAGATGTGATTAGAAGCCAATTTTCATGCCATTACAATATGCTATATCTGGCTTCATTTTTCACCTGTGAAACCCACCAACCAAGCCTAATTAGGCTTGATCTAGGTTCATGTTATCCTGTCTAAGTAGGGCTTACTACTTCTTAAATATTAATCACTGTTACTGATATTTGCATATGACCAAATCATCTTTTTGTTTATCTTTGTTTACCTGATAAATAAAGTAGCCATGATGTAGAGGATTCAGAATATGTAATTTGTTTGCTGAGATAAACTGAAATGGGCTGGGAAATGAGCAAATAAACATGCTCATATCCAGAAGGTCAGTTGTGAAATTTGTGAACCTAGGTTTTTTTTAGGCTGCGATTTCAACTGTATAGTTGACAGGAGATGTCTTTTTTAGCAAGATATAGACAGGTGACTATGCTAACTTTAGAACCTGCTGAAACTGGGTTTTTAAGTGCTGTGATTTCAACTATGGCATTTATCATGAAATTGCTTAAGAATAGACCTATTTAACACACTTGTATAGACCAGTAAACACTTGCATAGACTGGCCCTAAACACCTATGCAGACCAGTATTCAATCCCTACATAGACTTGCATTCAACTTATAATGACTTGTATAGAGTAGTATTCAATCCCTATAGACTGGTATTCAAGTTGTATTGACTTGTATAGACTTGCATTCAATTGCCCATAGACCAGCCCTAAACACCTATATACTTGTATTCAACAATAGTCAAAACTTGTAAATATGAAAGTACACTACATTTTAGGTGGGTGTTCTAACTTCATAGACCTCTGGCAGATCATTCAAGTCTTTAATGGCTTCAATATTCCAGATTTGAGGTCCACTATGTTGGCAGATCTATTGAGGATATTTATCTGTAAATCTATAAAGAGATGAAAAAGTGTGAAAGTGGATGCCCAGGTAATGCGTAATTTGACTTAACTTAGGTAGGTGTTCCAACTTGATAGACCTCTGGCAGTCTTTGATGGCTTCAATATTCCAGATTTAAGGTCCACTATATTGGCAGATCTATTGGGAATATTTATCTGTAAATCTATCAAAAGATGAAAAAGTGTGAAAGTGGACCAAAGTAGCACAAACCAACCTGAGTGGTGGTTGACCTGAACACCCACTTTCATCTCATGATAGATTTACAGATAAATATTCCCAATAGATCTGCCAACATAGTGGACCTCAAATGAAGACTTGGATGGTCTGCCAGAGGTCTAACAAGTTGGAACACCTACCTAAGTGTGCATTACCTGGGCACCCACTTTTACACTTTTTGATCTCATGATAGATTTACAGATAAATATTCCCAATAGATCTGCCAACATAGTGGACCTCAAATCTGGAATATTGAAGCCATCAAAGACTTGGATGGTCTGCCAGAGGTCTATCAAGTTGGAACATGCACCTAACATTAAGCAGCTGACTTGCAGTGTACTGTATTCAAATTCATATTGACTATGGTTTGACTATTGTTGGATACAAGTGTATAGGTGCTTAGGGCTGGTCTATGGGCACTGAATACTGATTAAATGCAAGTCTATGTAGGGATTGAATACTACTCTATACAAGTTCAATGCAAGTCAATGCAAGTTCAATGCAATCTATATAGGGGTCTGTATAGGTGTTTAGGGCTGGTCTATGCAAGAGGTGTTTGGGGCTGGTTTATAGACACTCAATAAAGTGTAGTATAGGTGTTTAGGGCTGGTCTATGCAAGTGTACAAGTTAGGCTTCGTGAGAGCTATGAGAAGAGATGAAGTTGATAGTATTGATTTCTGGCTAATTGATAGCCAGTGTGGGGGGGAAGGAAAAGATCCCACTCAGTGACCAACTGAGTTGAAAACCCGATGATAGAAACATCCCGAGAAAAGGCCTCCCGATGCGAAAGAGTAAATGACATGAAAGACATGTTTGAGAGGATTGGGAGATGCTGGAAAGAAGAGGGTTTTCTGGAAGCTTTCCCTGAGTGTGCTGGGCAGATGTAAGGATGATCTACAACACCCAACACGCTATAGGGTCGAGGAGGGTGGGCCGAAAAAGAAATAAGTGAGGTGCTAAGTTTGCCGAGATTGTTGTTGGTGATCAACTGGTCAGTTGCACGTGAATGGCAAGTCATCAGGAAAAACCCTTTTTGACCTGGCAAACCTGGCAAACTTGAGTAAACCTGAGTCAACCTTAACTGATCTGGGACTAACCTAGACATGACCTGGGCTGACCTGGGTTGACTTGGGCTAACCTAGACATGACTTAGGTTGACCTGGCTGACCTGAAAATTGAGACTTAAACCTGGGACTGACCAAGGTTGACATAGGTTGATCCAGGTCAACCTTGAGGCATCCAGGTTAAAAAGGGTTTTTCCTGATGAAACTGGCGTCAGAGCATGGGACGAAATGAACTCGTCCTTTCATTGCAGACTTCACACATTTTGTCCCAAGGTAAGACAAGTAGCTCATTGTACTATGCTAACTTGTCCTTAGACAAAGCCTTCATCACACACTCTTCAAGCAAGTCACACAACAAGTTAGGCTTCATGAGAGCTATGAGAAGAGATGAAGTTGATAGTATTGATTTCTGGCTGGAATCGATAGCCAGTGTGGGGGGGAAGGAAAAGATCCCACTCAGTGACCAACTGAGTTGAAAACCCGATGATAGAAACGTCCCGAGAAAGGCCTCCCAATGCGGGGGTGTAAATGATGCAAAAGACGTGTTTGAGAGGATTGGGAGATGCTGGAAAGAAGAGGGTTTTCTGGGAGCTTTCCCTGAGCACGCTTGTTACGAACAGAATTCATCCATTAGTTTCTTTTTCTTTTTCTTTTCATTTCATTTCATTT
>QLOY01007615.1:0-14592 GCA_003313965.1 Megacollybia marginata
ATACCTGAAGATAGCTCAGAATCATTTGAAAGTCTTCTATCTACCAAAATTGTACAAACTCAGTAGAAACAGATAGACTGACCACGGTTTGGTTCGGTTCAGGTTCGGGCTATTTTGCCTGAACCCCGAACCGGACCTTGAGGTTCGGTGCATCCCAATCCTGAACCTGAACCTGAACCTATGGGTTCGGGTTCAGGAGGTTCGGGTTCAGGTTTGAACCTAGGTGCACCGGGTTCGCAACCACAATTTCATAGATTAGCAATAAAAATCTACTAACCATCTAAATATTGAAAAAAAAGTAACTATTACTCGTTCTCTGACTCGCTACCACTTTCAAAAGCAAAGTTTGACTCGATCTCCATCCATGCCTCTTGGGTTGCACTTAGTCGGCCATCTTGATAGGCTGCTTTCAATCTCTGAAGCCCCCCAAACTTATCTGCATTCATCCGTCGTCGAGCTGGATCACGATCAGTATGACCAGACACAGAAAAGGAGCGTTCTGATAGACATGAAGATGCTGGGATACCAGCATAGTCTTTAGCCATCATGCGGATGACTGGATAGTCTAATTCTTGTGTTCGTAACTGCAAAACTTTAACTCATGCCACTGCTTAAATAAAAACACTTACTCCCCACCACACAATTACATCGGGACATTCAGTGCGAAGCAGTACAGGACCGTTCAGATATTTTTCTAGCTCCGCATAAGGATTATTGTTAACAGGGTTTACCTGAGTTGCATCTGAACGCTTGTCTTGGGAACCTGAGCATGAAATTACATGCTGCATCCAGCTGCAGCATTATTTAGTTTTTCAGAAGGAAAAAAAAACACGTACCTGAGACATGGAAATCGGACCGCTGCTCTGATCGAGGCATAGCAGTTGCTGGTTTAACTGCCATCATCTCGTATTTACTCTTATACTTGAGAAACTGCCAGAGTTGTCAGCACACTAAGACAGCCATCATGTAATTGAACGTTACAATTTTTTTCATTCGGTTGACGTGCTCTTCTACCAGGTCATTGGACCATACCACACCCAGATATCGCAGTTTGACACAAGGGTCAAGTACTATACACTCTCAATAAAATATTTAGAGTCGGAATGATGGTAGTACTTACCATGGGAGATAAAATAAATTGACGTTGATTCAGTTGAACGATACCATTTTTCTAGATTCTTTAGTCCCGCTTTCAAAGCATCATGAATTGGCTCATATTCAAAGTCGGAAAGCAATCTTTCCCATTCCGACTGAAGTTGTTCTAGAAATGGATATACTTTTTGTATGGTTGGTCGCTTATCAGACGAAAATTCGCCATGAATGGACGCAAGTATCTGTAAATGGTGTCAAACTCAAAAAAAGGATTGAAGTTACTTACCTTCAATGCTTTATGTGCAAGTCGAACTATTTCCCACTCTGAAGTACTGAGTTTGAAATTCCTCCATCGTTTGTTTCCTTCAAGTGGCGGAATCTCCTGATTCTCATCCGCAAGAAGACAGAATGCATCAATCGGCTGAAGGATTAATCAATTCAGAGTTAAATGAAATATCGAATGATAAGCATTTCTTACCTTGCGAAGCTCCAATACATGACCAAAACAGTCCACAACACTTCCCCAACGAGTTCGAACCCATAATTTTATCTCAAGAGGCGGACATCCATTGTTTATACAAAGCACAATGAGATATTTCTGCGTGTCCTCCCCACAAAGCCGAATCTGATTAACAAAGGCCAATACCTTGCCAAGGGTATCACCGGCTGCAAAGTCAACAACTAGTGTATCGAGGATAGCGTCCGAGTCTTCAGCTGACGCCTCAACATCCATACTGGTGTCTATATCATAATCTTCATCAAACTGATCCTCTGTTGATTTGCTGGAATTGGCGCCATGTATCCGGTGCTTCGTCGTCTCAAGTGATGGGATATTAAGTGCAGCGATAAAGTGCTTGGCGGAAACATGGAACACGTGCTCCATGCATCTTCATAGAAATGTCAATACGATGCAATGGGTTGAGGTAGATACACACCTTCCGCGAACTTCTTTCAGGACCAGACGCTTACCAACTGGGTCAAGAGCTTTGCAAACGGAACGAATGGCAACATCATTAACAGTAACGTTGTCACCTATCAGCCACCCTAGCTACCAGCGCCACAAGAGTCAGGTACTCCATGCTGAAAGTGTGCTATGGCTTACCATGTCCTCTAGTCCTTTCTCTCGTATGATACTCTCCAGCTCTTTGCCAAGCATGATACCAGTGTGTTGTCCAATAGTGTGCCTGAATGCCAGAAGGTTGCTTTTTAAAGACCAGCAGTACAGGTTGTCGGGAGGTGAATGTATGTACTGAATGGAAAACGAAAGAAATGGGCACCTTCGTTTTGTGGTCCAGCCATCGAACACGCCTGTAACAAGAGACGTGATTGACTACCAGTGCTAGTAAGAATATGTGAAAAAAAGTAGCATAAGCACGTACTGATATGAGTTCCTTGTCCACTTCATCCAAACGCGCTACGGCCTTTGCTACTGCCTCTCCCATGTATGTCCGCCGTGGAATGTCGCTATCCTTTTGCTTTGGGTTGAGATATTGAATCATGCGACGCACTGATGGATGGTCGATGGAACGGAAGGACTGGCAGTTCATTAATGTTCATTGATCGACACACATACAAACGGACCCACCAAGTTAAGGTCAACCATAACCTCAAGGAAATGCTGAGCTATTCCAGCTTTTGTAACGGGTGGGGGCTTGATTACGGCGAATTTGTCTATTTCAGATTGTTTAAGATTGCTGTTGCTAGGCATTAGACTAGGAATAATGCAGCACAAATGCCACACCTATCCTCTGCTTTCCAATTCTCGGGTGGTGAAGCCTTTGGCGTGATATTCTTCTCGATGCATAGCGCAAGGTACTCAGCATAATGTTTCCTTATACAGCTTAGTTTGCAGCTCACAGCCTATGGGATCATACCTTGTGATATGTGTACGCATAGCAGATACATTGCCAGCGAGGAAGGCATCTTTATGTGTCCTCGAATCCTTGCTATAATAATCACTATCACCGAACAGTTATAAAGTCACGGAATACTCACAGACATTCCTGACAATAATGCCCTGCAACAAGTGTCTTGTCTCCGATGCGGCCTTTCTTTTTCGTACCCTTTTTGAAGACCAACCATAGGTCTGCCGTGGCTTCAGACTGGCGACGTGGCTGACGAAGCGATTAAGCAATCAAATAAAAATAGAATCACTTACCTTGACCCACTTCTTGCCTTCCGACTTCGCCTGTGCATTTTTTACCTCCCAATACTCCTTCTCCTCCTCGTCCATTTCACTGGCCTCTTCTTCATTTTCGGACTTTTCAGCTTCTGTGTCGGCTTCTCTGTTCCTTGGCTCTTCTTCCCCATCTGATTCATTTTCGTCGGTAAGTGATCCCTTGAATGATGAGCAAAGGTAACTGGAAAACTAAGGCTCACCTTTCGTCTTTTTTGAGGTCGCGAACCCGGTTCAGACGCTACACTTTTGGCGTCTGTTTCCTCCTCCGTGTCCGAGTTAACCACGCTTGATTTTCTCTTCGAAACGGATGCTAATGGTCTCTTGGAAGACGGTGAGTGAAACCATTCAATCTGTGATGCGTCTTTGAGTGTCCCATCGGGATTTACAGCTTCGCCAGCAATAGTACTTGCACTATGCGTGTGCTCGGGTGGCTTGCGGACAGTGGGCGTGATGGTCGTATCCACACGAAGCTTCTCTGCATCAAGATTGTGTATTTCTGAATAAAAAATTTAATGGAACACTAACCTTTTGATTTACTAGTAGAAGAATTGGTCCTTGATTTTGTTTTACCAGTTTTCTTTTCACCTAGCCCGCGGTATGAATTTTTAAAGTTCAGTAGATAATAAAAAACACACCTGTTTTGTCAGCAGTAAGCTGAGGATATCGGCGCTCGTCTCCTCGAGGTTTAGGCGCCTGCCGTGTATCTACAATATTCGAGACGCTGACCTCCCTTCTTGGTCGGGCAGTTGCTGGCGCCATGACAAAAAATGTCACGCTGAGTGACGTGGCAGTAACTTTTTTTAAGGTTAGTACGGTAATATCTCCATTAAATCACCAGCCGAGTAGCTACCCCACCGATCAACTTAGACTTGTGGGTGCACCAGGTGCACTCAAGGTTCGCACCTCAGGTTCGAGTTCATCCTCCTTGCGAACCCAAACCTCTCAAACAGGTTCAGGTTCAGGTTCTACACAGCCACCAAACCTGAACCTTGGGTTCAGGTCCGGTTCGAACCCAGGTTCGGAAGGTTCGGAACCGAACCGCGGTCAGCCTAGAAACAGATGAGAACATGTGATACTAACATCACATGTATCCAATTTGAGACATTATTCTGTACTTAAAACTATGGGTCATGCTAGTAGAAACAGCATATTACTTACTGTAATACAATGCTACTGTGATTTTTTTTCAGTTGTGGTGGGTTTGAGCTCAAAATTTCCTATTTAGGACATCACGTGCTGGGAAATTTCCTTTTTAAGGGGGGGGGAGGGGTCCCAGGTCTGCCGAAAATTCTAATTGTACCCTGTGTTGTTTATTGCGATCCCGCTACCCCCTTGGCTTTACGCTTTCGCTTCTCTGCAGCACGTTCACGCTACAGCTAATTAGAACAGTCTTATGGCCAATTTGGGCTTACAATGCAAGTACCCTCTTCCGTTTCATTGGTAAGCTCTTCTCCATCAGAACCAAAGATCATGTCTGGTGCCTCGTTGTCGTGTGGGTTGCTCTTTTTGGGTGGTTGATACTCGTCATCATCCGAGTCCATATCATTGTCATTGTTTTTTTTTGGTTTCCCCAAAGGTTGCTTGGAGGATGGTGAGTGGAAAAATTCGATCTCCTTGGCGTCCTTCAGGTTACCAGCATCATCGATAGCACAACCATCAGCTGGTGTCAAGACTTTTGGAGCAGCCAGTTTAAATACTTTTTCAGCCGCACGTTTTTTCTTGGCTTTGGCTATTCCATTTTGTAAGTAGTAAAGCCATTTTGACCTTTTTTCTAACCTTGTGCTGCGACAGCCATTACATATTCATCCACTCCTCTTGCTCGGTTCGTTGTATGCCGAATTCGTTTGTTATTGTCCAAATTGGGTGCTTCTGGAGCGGACGCTGGACCCAGACCAGACATTATTGACGGCGTGAGATGACGGTAGAGCGCGTATTCTGCCAGAGTTATTACCAATATAACTATACAGTTTAAATAAAACGTCATCTCCATTTGAGGTATACTCGAGTCCCATCTGAAACAACTGTATAACCATCTATATACTGTATATATACTGTATACTCCAGCTGGGCTGGGGAGGGTATACATATACATATACATATACAGCTCTAACCGTATATATACAGTAGCCTATACAGTACGGTTTGAGCCTTAGCAGTCTTTGCGCAGATGCCCAACTGGTCTCTCACAGTACTCATTGTCACAAATAGGATGAGACGAAGCCTGTGTGTTGTATTGTTCACGAGGACATTTGGCATTGAAAGAAAAAGGCTTGGGGCAGAGTAAGCATATGGAATTCATAGGACCTGCTTTAGCTGATCTAGGTTCAACCACAAGTCGAAAAACAGCATATAAAAGCTGCAGAAGTTGGTGTTAGAGGCATGTATATAATAAAACAATGAATCACACCTGAAGAGCACAGAATATAGCCCCACCCTCAGTAAGCAATGTCAATACTTGATTAACAAGTGATTTCTTTGTAGCAGATTTAGAGAATGCAAGCCTCAGGCTACCACAGAATTGCCTGCATGATGTGAATGTAAATACAAGCAAAGTTCAACACCATCATACCATGCTTTGACTGCAATACACAATGTAGCCATGAGATTGACTACCATTGAAACAAGGATGCGGGCTGTGTCAACATCATTTGCACTATTGCTTATGAGCCCTCTACCATGAACCTCAGAAGGAACAAGATTGACTAGGTCATACAAGCCAACCCCTGAAACTAGTTATTGAACACATAAGAAGTATCTTTGCAGTCCATGCCTATATCTTCCAAAAATAGAAAGTAAAGACCACCTTTGATCCAGTAAGAATGTGGCCACAGAGCAGTTGCATGCCAAAGCACAATGCCATCACCAATGGTGAACTGTAGATGATTCAGGCTTCAAGGATTCAGGAGAGAACTCACATTCACAATTTCAAAAAGAGCTCCACATATGTCATATGGAACTCGAGCATCATCAGCTGCCAAGAAACGGTCCTCAAGGGGTGGTGTATTGTCTGTGATGGTATCTCCTGCCCAGTGAAACAGTGCTAAGGTGTTACCAATACTGGAAATGAACAGTCCAGTGTCCATGAGGAACATGAAGACTATCAAGACAAAGAGGAACCTCCTGGATCTTGCAGGCCTTTCCTTGTGTTGGCTGACATGCACAATCAAATAAGGATGTTGTCACTAATAAGTACTAACCTTAAGACATGAAGGGAAGCATAAAATAAAGAGACAGAGAAGCCTAATGAAATGTGCTCAGGTGAGTAGTACCAGGTTTAATCAGGCCCACCATAGCATAGTCCAACAGAAAGACTATTAGCAATGTATAAGTATGCAGTACTTCCTATTTCATTGGCTACTTGGGTTCTCATCCTGAGATGCCATGGTAGTATTGATAGATATGGGTGGACAAATTCTTCCAACCTTGGCCTTATAACCCATGTAGATTTGATTGTATCATGATAGATGGTCTAATCAGTGACAGTTTCAATGTACCCTAATCAGTGTATCTTCTGTTGCCTGATGGATATTCCTAGCCTAGGTGTTATCTCAACACAAGTCTAGATGCTGTCATTGCTTATCAAGAGTCATCCTCTCAATTTGAATTGATAGGGGTCTAATACTAGGTTATCAAACTGCAGCTCTGTTCAAATGTCAGAGCTGATTGACCTTTTACTTTGGTCAAGGCAAGTTTTGCTTCTGAAGAATTTGATAACGCGTCTAAAGCCTGGACTGTATTGAGTAAAATGGCTGATTGCGTCGTAGAAGGCATTAGCTTTCAATTTTCGAAACATTCAGAGACTTACATTCAGCTGCGACTTCAATTTCACATTGTTGTTTGGATGGCTTTGACATCCAAGGATCGTGAGATTGGGTCCTTGGACATGTAACCCTCCATATGCAGACATGTAGGCTTCAGAATTGGTTAGAGCTCTCTTGGTAGATCCACACATTATCTCCTACATCTGAAAAGCCCCTGCGTGGTGATGACTTGACAGACCACTGTTAAAAACCTCGACTGAAATAGTCTTATTACTCAAAAGCAGGAGCATGGACGTGAATCTTACATTCCATAGGAAGCAAGCACCAAATTCAAGTGCCTGGCATACATTCGGACAGATCAAAATAGCTATAAGCGACTTTACCATCTCGAGAAAACTCAGTTGCGAATTGATGACATGTTCAGCAAGATCGCTGAATCGACATGCCAACCTTTAATCCTGCAAAGTTAAGTGGACCATTCCGTGGTTCAAACTGATGGTGAAACAGCGCCAAAGATTCTAAGTGATACGGCATGGATTTCTTCACAAATGGATAAGGGAACGATGTAGACAGGGCATGGGAAGAATGGCACATGATTCAATCTACTTAGGAAATCAACGTCATACCCAAGGACTGCGAAATGAATACCCGGTCGAGGTTCCCTTCACACTGCCACAAGGAGTTCGTGACTATCCTGTTTGAATGCTCTTCCAACCCAGTTTGCTTCCAAAGGGTTGCCGACGGCTGTTCCTATGCAAAGACTCGGATCGACAATGCAACGATCAAAAATATGCTAATACCAGTTGCATGTAGCTCGATGTAGTCAACTTCATTGGGATTGAGTAGTTTGGGAGTATGCACGACACATGGCTTCTTCCTGAGACATAGGAGCAGGCACGTACAGATCCTGTCAAATTGACGCCAGTTCCGAGAATCTAATGAGTTCCTCATTAGGTATCTGAGTAAACGAAATTAAGAAGTCAACCTACAGAAGCATATATATATAATCCTTGTCCTCAATTGCTTTGTGCAGCCCTTCAGACATGAAAAGCTTAAAACACATTATGTGATCCACAAGATTGCAGACCCATCCACAGAAGAATCAAAAGGCTTGCACTTTCCATCCAGAGCTAGTACCGATACTACAATGTTACATACTTGGCAAGTTACCCTGTAACGTACTAAAGAGACTCGATGCCCTGGGTAATACAGATAGTTAAGAGACAAACGAAACGGAGACAAACTAATAGGCGATGATGAGAGGATAACCTACATATAAACAAGGAGCGGGAACTGCGAAAGACATTGAACTGTATCAAAAAAAGCAAGAAACACCGTTTTCCAAACCCTCCTTGAGCCTCTCTCCCCCATAACGATCAGCCTCACATGCAGTCCCACTTCCCAAATTCAATCAGTTCCCTCTTCCCTCTAGCGCCCGTTGACTTGGGAACACCATTTGGGCTTATCTCGACTTGGTAAGTGGGGTATAGAGTAGGAGGAGAGATGGTGTTTCACCCCGATGGGAAGTAGAACCACCGAGCGAAGAAGTGCGGGATCCAATCAACGGATTCTGCGACATTGAAGCAACCGCACAAACCCCGTAGCTCTGATAGACATGCTCTACCCGTGTATTCCTTCAGGGTGCTTTTTGACAAGCTTCATATTGCATTGAGTTGTGAGGTCGAGATGAAAACCGGGGGTGGGGAAAGTTTGATGGCTGTAAAGGGATCGGTGCAGGACCGAGGAGACACATGGAATCGGCTGATGATGAGGAACTGGCGAAATGCGGGAACAGTGGCTTGATCCTTTGGAGAATCAGCACAGAGTGAGGTGATGAGAGACCCCACCTCACAAACCATGCAGCGCCAATACATGTTTGACCTGTGTAGGCGCGTTTCTATAGGTCCATTTGGGACTTGAGCTGCATCGAGTGGAGTTGCGGGTATCAACACAGGTTCGTTGAATACATCTGAAACAATGGATACAATTGAAGGGAAGTTTGATGCAGCTGGGACAGATCAGACAGGTGGGTATAATCCACCCATGCCTAGACCAACTACACCCGACGAGGCGACTGATGCCCAGCATACTCGAAAGCCAAATATCTGGCTCTTGACAAGACAATCCAGATTCGCCCATAGATCGTGGAATTCCTGTACCTCAACATCGGTTTCAAAATGGTAGATTCCTTTGACAGGTGAGAAGGGAACAGTTTGTTGTCTACTAATCCGATTGAGCTGCCAGGCAAGACTACCTCGATGAGGCAGACGGAGGACTTAGGGAGTTTTAGTCGATTACCACCAAACAAGGGTTCATCTGGGAAGCACATGAGTTTAAAAATTATCTTCCTTCCGCAACAAAAACCAACTCACCTAGCCCCTTAATTCACATCTCAATGTGTGTAGTGTACACCTCCCCAGGAGACGTGAATATTCCTCTCTGCGTTCCATATTCAAGTCAATCCGAATCAAAATCTATGCATTCCACGCTTACCAATTTGGGGTTTTCGTCAACTAGGCATGCGTGGAGGCCCTCGATGGATAGGTCAAAGCCAAAGAACATCTGTTGTAGGGACATCCTTAGTAGACGCGGGTTGGGTTAGGGAAGAAAGATGCGGGAGATAAAGACAAGGGCATGCGGTAATCAGATCAAGTGTCATTACAGCATACTTTCGTTTGGGAAGGAAGGACCAGCGTTGTGGATCATCAATGCATGTGGGATTGTAGGTACTTATACCAAAAAGCTAGTACTGTTCCCAAACAACATTTCACCATGTTATTGATGTCTGTCTATGACAAGTGTATTATAGGGTAAATGAGCAAAGTTCAATAACTTGAAGTTGACGTGTGACTCAAGTCGTGATCAAGTCGTGACAGATGTGAGTGCTGATGCATATGCGCCAATAGATACACAACGTTGCTGCACAGGCTGGGAGATAAGACAAGGCAGATGAAGACACAATTGCAAAAAAAATAGAATCACATGTACAATGCACGTAACTTCAGTACTAACCTCCAAATTTTAGATAACATTGTGACCATTAGACTACAGTGCCTACATTGTTGAGTCTTGGCATAATGGGAAAATTGTATCATGACTTCCGACACATTAGAACAGCAGGTTGACAGTGAGCTCAGCAACAAAGAAATGTTGAAGAAATGACTTTATGACAGGGACCTAACAACTTGAAGGATGTAGTAACAAAAAACAAGATATTCATAATGATCCAGCATCAGCCAAGCCAGGATGTATGTACTACTCCCCCTACATGTACAGTAAGCAGATCAACCACAGGGAATGGTGTCTACTCATGATAGAAGAGGAAGTGAGTGCTAGCACTGATCCATGTCAAAACTGACCAACAGCTGCTCAACTACTTAATGGATGCCATTAATAGTATATACACAGAGTGGCAGATGAGGCAAGTGCTGCACAAAAAATGTGTATGATTATGAATCAAACACAGAGGGTTGCAGACACTGGAATAAAGTCAATCAGAATAATGCAGACAACATCCTGGCCACTAAATGAAGAAGGACAACTGTGCTTACATATAGTAGGTATGCATATGTAAATATAGACTGAATATCCAATTCTTGCAACAGAGGCAAACACAAGTGTCTGCCTGTGATTGACAAAGGGATCTCATTTTAGTGTTGCTCATTTCTCAACCTGGTTTGATCTCATTTGCTTGTTGTTACATTCTCATTGCATACTCTTTTCCTTATCAAAAAAGTCCTGGACAACAACTGGACAAGGCCTGTTATCTATTATATGTTACTGTTTTTTCAAGTTACTTGCAATAGAATGCAGTTTGTGTTGACTTGAAATGGAGCTAAATCAAATATTTTTTATAAATAAGACAACTTGAGCCTAGTACATCAAGTACAAGATAAATCTTAAACTGAATAACTCAAACACAGCACAAACATCTATTAGACTGCTTTCTCAGCATCAGGAGAAAATGCAACATGAAGAACCCCATCCTTCACAGACTGTCTGCCATTTTCATGAGTGGATACCAATTGAGATTGCAATGATGCACTCTCTTGTGCAGATGCAAATTGCAAGGCAGACAGTGCCCTTGACTGCTGCTGACTGACATCATGAGTGGCAGGATTATCTGAGCAGGCTATGAAGGTGGCACTGCCAAAGACAGACTGCTGCTTTGCCATAATCAGGACAATAAAGGAGGGGTACATTCCCTGCAGTCAAGTCAAATTAACATTTGGAGTGGATGTGACAGGCACAACATACTGCAATGATGGGAAAGAAAGGATTTATAGCTGCATCAAAAAGTGTTATGGGATCCATAGGACCTGCTTTGAGCTCTCTAGGGATAACTGCAAGTTCAAAAACAGCATATAAAAGCTGCAGAAGTTGATGTTAGAAGTTTGTATATTGAAAAGATGAATCACACCTGAAGAGCACAGAATATTGCTCCACCCTCAATAAGCAATGTCAACACTTGATTAACAATTGATTTCTTTGTAACATATTTAGAGAATGCAAGCCTCAGGCTACCATGGAATTGCCTGCATGATGTGAATGTAAATACAAGCAAAGTTCAAGACCATCATACCATGCTTTGACTGCAATACACAATGTAGTCATGAGATTGACTATCATTGAAACAAGGATGTGGGCTGTGTCAATCTCATCTGCACTATTACCTATGGTGCCTCCACCATGAGCCTCAGAAACACTGAGATTGACTAGGTCATACAAGCCGACACCTGGAACTAGTCAGTGAACATATAAACACTTTGTAGTGCATGCCTATATCTCCCAAAAATAGAAAATAAAGGCCACCTTTGATCCAGTAAGAATGTGGCCACAGAGCAGTTGCACGCCAAAGGACAATGCATCACCAATGATGAACTGTAGATGATTCAGGTTTCAAGGATTCAGGACAGAACTCACATTCACAATTTCAAAAAGATCTGAACACATGCCATATAGAACTCAAGTATCAGCTGCCAACAAACAGTTCTCAAGGGGTGGTGTATTGTCAGTGATGGTATTTCCTGCCCAGTGAAACAGTGCTAAATTTGCACCAATATTGGAAATGAACAGTCCAGTGTCAATGAGGAACATGAAAACTATCAGGGCAAGGAGGAACCTCCTGGATTTTTCAGGCCTTTCCTTGTGTTGGCTGACATGCACAATAAAATGAGTGTGTTTCCACCAAGAACTTAGTACTAACCTCAAGACATGAAGTGAAGCATAAAATAGAGAGACAGAAAAGCCTAATGAAATGTGCTCAGCAAGTAGTACCAAGTTGAATCAAGCACACCATAGCATAGTCCAAAAGAAAGGCTATTAACAACATAGTAGTATGCCACACTTCCTACATGATTGGCCACTTGGTTCTCATCCTGAGATGCCATGATAGTACTGATGGATATGGGTGGGCAAATGTCTTCCAACCTTGGCCTTATAACCCTGTCAATCAGATAGCATCATAGTAGATGCTACTATAGATGGTCTAATCTTTATTATTCAACTCATCAGTGGCACTGGGCATGTAGCTGTAGAACAGTTACCTCATTCACAATCATTTGGCACCATCTGCACTGCAGCATTTTGTCAGGGACTCAGGTAAGATATCATCTTCATCTTGATATCATGCAATAAATAACCCATATCCTTAGTGTGTCCTGTTGGATTTCCCAGGCAATAAATCACTGTTCTTCCAGTCTTGATCTTCCAATTCTGATTCCTCACATCTTCCCAGTCCTTCAGACAGCTTCTTTATCATCTTTCAACTGATTGGATCCCACAAGTTCCCAGCAAAGCGGAACCTCACCTAATTCTTGACCCCTTCATCCTATACTACTCACATAAAGAGCCTTTTGCCATTGCCTCCCTCTTGGTGTAATTGGAATTGGGAGATTACATGCAAATTGGTCTGAGTCAGGTTTTTACAATGCCTCCATCCTCTGTACTACACTCTCTATACCACAAGAACTTAGACTTGTAAGTCTTGATAGAATATCTAAAGCACTCATATGGATAATGGTCGGAAATGTGTTGCTTTGCTCCTAGTAGACAATGTCTCCCTACAATGTATATACATAGAAAGCTAACCTATAATGTACTTCAGATAATGAATAGAGCCTCAATGGGCCTTGGCTTTGGGTAATACAGATGAGAAACAGATAAATGAAGGTGACAAGCTAGCCTAGTGATCATATAAATGAGGAGTGGGAGCTGGCCGAGAAGAATACATTGAATCAAATCAAGAAAAGCAAGAAACACCATTTTCCAAATCCTCTGTGAGCCTCTCACTTGTCAAACTCTAATAGCCACTATCAATCATAAGTGCAGTCCCACTTCCATTCCTGTTACTCCTGAATATTATTGACTTAGCGGCAAGTGGGTGTAGGATAGGGGAGATGGTGTTCTGCCTCAATGGGGAACTACTGAGTGAAGTACAGGATCTGATCAAATGGTTTACAAGGATGACTGCAACATCGAAGCAACCTCAACTCCACAGCTCTGTATCACCATATATTCCTTGGAGGCACATTTCAATTACATCAGATTATGTGACAAAAGTGCAGATTGGATGGATCAGTGCAGGTGAGATGCATGATGCATCCCCCAATTGCTTAGATCGTGTTTGCAATGCAGCATGCCACATGTGAGTTTAAAAATTTATTTTGCTTCCGCAACTCACCTAGTCCTTCAATCTACATCCCAACAGGAGTAGTATACACCTCCCCTATTAAAAACATTTTACATAATCAAAAATTGTAAGAGACCACTTCTAATGTCAACTAAGGCTACAATTATATCAAAAACATAGTATTTTACCTACTGGTAAAAGTCAGCAAAAAGCTAATATTTTTATATAATTTTCACCTTGGAAAATTTTCAACTTTCCTTATGATATAACAGGATTCCTTTGTGTAAATCATTTTCCCATTAGACAAAAGAAACATTTTCACATGCCATTTTTCCAGTTAAAAAGGATACATTGTATCCAGACATTTTCCTTCCTCACAAAGGACTCATGTCAACATAAGATTTTCACTGAATGAAAAGTAGCCATAGTCACAAAGAATTTTCTTGTTAGAGAAAGGCATTGTGCTTGCAAAACATTTTCTCTTGAACAAAGGACAGGTATTGATGTATCATTTTTACTTAACAGAAAGGAATCATATTGGCAAAACCTTTTCTCTGTAACAAAGGGCAGGTGGCAGTGTATCATTTTCTCTTGACAGAAAGCAACTGTGCTCACATGACATTTTCTCTGTGACAAAGGGTGAATTGTGGTGTATCATTTCCCCTCAATGGAAAGCACTTCCTGTGTAACATTTTCTCTGCAACAAAGGGCAGGTAGTAGTGTATCATTTTCCCTCAACAGAAAGTGATTGTGCTTGCATAACATTTTCTCTGCAACAAAGGGCAGGTGGCAGTGTATCAACAGAAAGTTGAAAAAGGATGGTCACAATAGAGTTGTGTGAAACTAAATGAGGTGGTGAGTGCAAGGGTCCTTTGCAGGATGCACTTAGACCACTAATTTGACACATTCTGACATCAAGGTTGGCCCTG
>QLOY01007627.1:0-13178 GCA_003313965.1 Megacollybia marginata
GGTGTGGCGTCTTGAGGAGAAGATTTATTAGAACCAGAGCTAAGCCCTGTTGGGACGGATGGCACAGAGAATGCAGGGTTCTCATCGAGCTCGTCAATGGAAGGAAAGGTTGAGTTGAAATCGGATAGATTGGTTAGTTGCGGGGACGATGGTGGTGAAGATGAGGGTGAAGGAGGACCCAGTGTTGAAGGCGAGACAAAGCTATGTGGTGGTGGTGAAATGGGCGAAGGGGACATAACACTCGGAAATCGACTTAGCGGTGGTGGGGCTGATGGTACTGAAGAGCCACTGTCCCGTCTGGACTGCAACAAGGATTTGTTAATCCAGGACAAGGACAATGGACATTGACGCGTAAAAAGGAGATCAATCACGGGATTTATCTACAATAGAAGAATATATGCGGTATTGGGCCTTGAGGCAGTAATATTAATGACGACGCTCAAAACCTAATCTACAAGTACGAGTCCAAGTGCAAAAACTCTACATAGACCGCAGGATCTATTTGCCCTCTCAACATGAGCACATCATTCACGCTCGTTCCTCCCATAACACCCTTGTGAAAAGGACTACGAGTGAGGGCAGGAATCGGTTCCTCGTTGCTGACAGTTGATTGTAGCCAAGCGGAAATATCTGGTGGCGAACATGGGAGTACCTCCGAGTCGTTGTCATCGTCACTTTCTGCGTCGCCAAAGGAGAGTTCACTCTGCACGAATGCAGAGCCATCATCAACGAACGTCCATGCTTTCCTTCTCATGACACTCACTTGAACTCCAATCTTCCTCTTGCCATGATGTCTGCAATCCATCTCTACGATCCCATGCAACAGAAGGCATCTTCCCAAGGCCAGACTCCAGGCGGATATGAGCAGCCATAGGGGCACTACGAAAAGTAATTTGAGGCCGCCTCGTCTCAAAAGTGGTAGTTTCGCGGGAGGAATCATGGACAGGTGCGGGTTTAGGGAGACGTGTTTGGTCAACATTGTCTGCTGCAGCCCGGATAGTTTCAGACTGTTGCAACTCTTCGGGGGAAGGGTCCCACGACCATAGGCGTACAATCTCTTCGCCCATCATGACGAGATCCCTTGTATAGTCTGAATGAGGTACGAGGCTGATTAAATGTGGTAGAGTGTGCAAGAGTGAAAAGGGAATGGACAACAGCGTTTTGATTATAGGGAAAGGATTTGACGAAAGGGGGTCGACGCCAGGGCAATCTGTGTATTGGTAGAAGAAATGGAGATTGTACCGCGTTGTCTCGTAGCCTACGCGTGCACAATGCCAGCGGTGCTCTGTTATGCCAAAGACCTAGTATATTGTGAATGTCAATCACCGAAGCCTAAGAGGAGTGACGACGAATTGCGTGCGATTGTGGGATTCCTTTTAAGGAAGCCCGTTGTGTGATTGCCTTTTTTTTCACATTTCAATGTGGTATTGCACATCCTGCTGTGTGATTATCATCATACATGTGGGATTGCTTTTTAGGATATTGTCACGGTCAGCTTTGTATTAATTTTCTACCATATCTATTAATAATAATATTAATACTATTCGCGCTCAGGCCACGTGCATTCGCTGCGACCTGAGCGGCATCCGAGCTCGTCGTCGTCTGCATTGTCACCAGTGATGTCTATCAGTCCCCTTGGTCAGGAAGCGCTCGCTTATGGAAGAAGAGGAGGACACGTCTATGGATTTAGCATCAGGAAGAATCTAAACTGGCCCCGATCAACAAACCACTAGCGACAAACAATTTTGTTACAAAACTATACCAGTGCATATCAACTGCGAAAATTTCAAGTCTAACATATGCAGAATGATATCCTCGCCTTATTCATCTGCATTTATATCCTGGACTGAACTTGGAACCTGCTTTGTCGTATCAAATGTTGGTGAATTCAGCAGAAGCATTCCCGGCAGCCAATTTAAACACAACAATGTATGTATCCTATTCCAATTCATTCTGCCTCACCCTCGCAGTGTTCTAGCTTTGTACATGTATGGATTTCACAAAATGAATCGGCTCAGTTGCTATCTCAATTTTCTACTCAGCTGACCCTGTCTTGCAGACACCCCGAGCCCAGCGGACCTCCTCAGATGCACAGACTTGGAAGTTCTTTCATCACAAATTCCTTAGGGGACATCCAGACCTCCTGGAAGAAATAAAACGCAAAGCGCTCGAACCAGATTTGGGTGTCAAACAGCGCATGGAGCTACCTGGCGAAGTTGCTTCCCAGTTATCTTCCAAGAATTGCAGAATATGGGATGCACTCAATACTGAGAAGAGATAGAACGAAAAATTGGTGGTTGTTGTGAGGAGCTTATGGGACGTGCTTAGAAATGCTGGTCTCAGTCCGTGTAAGCGGTTCTCTTCCTCTTTGGCATTCAATAATGAAAAGCAGTACCATTTCCCCCAGACCTCCTCGAAGTCGAATCCCCCAATATTTATGTAACATCCCCACTGGCTCCCATTCAGGACCAGTCATTATTCGGCATTATGACATTGAACAATATTAATACTTATGTTACTTAGAATTTAGTGTGACATGTCTCTAAACACAATCAATCCAATCCCACAGCAAAATGTGCAATCCCACAGCTAGTGCAATCCCACAATCGCACGCAATTAGCCTAGACTCGCCTAAGAGATTACTCACTTGAAAAACATCTTCGTAGGCAGGTCTGCCAGGGTCTGTTCTTCCTGCTCGCAGCTCTGAACACCTCCATTCTTGCAGCTCTTGCTCATATGCTAATGTCTGAGCCAATATGTCTTCGTGGAGAAAAATTGTGGCCCCAGGTGGAGTGGCATCAAGAAGACTGTGTTCTGTATGTGCCATGTCGGAAATTTTCTATTTCCCTGATAAGCCTTTGTAAGCTCTTACAAGGGGATAATGCTGAAGTACCATTATGAGGACTTGTAATGGAGAGAGCATGTTATAAGCTACATTATTACTGTAAGACTATTGAACATTATAATAGCGGTTACTGCATATAAGGACTTGTAAGTCGGCAAGCCCTTTACAATAATGCCTCCTATTGCTAGACACTATAAGGCTATTGAACATTATAATAGCGGTTACTGCATATAAGGACTTGCAGGTCCTCAAGCCCTTTACAATAATGCCTAGACACTATAAGACTATTGACCATTATAATAGGGCTTCCTATGGCTAGACATTATAAGAAGTTCACCCTGATTATAAGATCTTGCGAAACGGTCGGCATGGTCATAAGGGGTCATAAGGACAAGACAACCGCCTTATGAGTAATCCTAAAATATATATGAGCGATTTGAAAAGGATGACGGAGACCCCTTACCTTTCGGAGTTCATTTATTTGTTTATTTTATTTTTTCTGTCTCTTCGAGGTTTGAACCACAGCATATTGCTGCATGCTGGATTACATAATCAGTAGGTCATGCTTGTACCCAATACCACTGGACTATTGCACCGGTTATAATAAGGGAGCAACTGGTTAATATAACCACATGCATGCCAACTTAGCGATAATACGCTAGGCGCTTATGATATTGGCGTGCAGTTTTGTCGTGCAGATTCCACCACCTATCAATTTTTCAAGTGACTGCCACACGTTGTCACATAGATATATGTTCCAGATATTCAGAACATTCCACCAAAAAGCCCAAGTACCTGTTCCCACTGCAACAGACTTATCAATGACCCCATGCCTACCTGATCACTCACCAGGCCTCTGTGCCCGTCGCCAGCATTTTCGAGCTCCTCCACCAGCCCGTCATTCTGATGCAGTGGTAGGTTAATATCTGTAGATTAGCTGCTGACAACTTACCATATCAAAGAGCGCATTCACCCTTTCATCCTCCTCGACCAACTGTTGATTGATCAGCGGAACGAGCCAAAACAGGGCAACGAAACGCCGTACTCTCAGAGGTCAAGAGTAAGGGTTGTACCTCAGCACCCTCGACCGGCGTTGATAGTTCATTTGGTTTTGCAACAAAATGCACTCCATGCAGGAGAGCATACAGTGGGTTTTGTTTTGATTTCTGCGGTGATCCATGCCAGTGTCTGCCTCCAGAGCTGTAGTAGCTGGTCAACTCGGAAGTGAAGTATCGTTTGGGAGGTTTGTGGTCACGTTCACGTCTTCCTTATTTTCTAGCGTCGACATCTGCTCTATCAGTCTGCCCGAATTCCCGCAGTCCTCGCTCCAGCCGAACTTCCTGCCTACAACGTCCTATCCAAGATCTTCCTGAACTACATCTTACGGCCTGCCAGTGCAACCAGCTAGCGCAATGTCAGACAGCAACAAACTACGTGGCTATGTGTGCATCATTCGTCTCCTGCACCAGGACGAAGATTCTATGCAAGCAGAAACCTATTTTAATTGTGCTCAGCTCTTGGTCCATTCATGAAACAATCGAGAAACAAGCTTACACTTTAAGCAACGCAAGCCAGAAACAGCGATTATACTCGCAAATTCCTTGAAGCAGCTGGTCGTTACCCTGAGCTTAGCTACACCGGAGACATTGGCAAAGACGAGCATCGACATATGCTGTATATCTGCATCACTTCGCCTTAATGTCCATTGACACTCTTTCCAGCATCGCAGCTGTCACTTGTGCAGTCCTCGTGCAGTCCTCGCTCCAGCATAACCGTTCTCATGTGTTAGCGTCACTCTATCATGATGAACGAACAGCAGAACTTCCTACCTACAACATCCTATCCAAGGAGATGTTCCCGCCATTCCTTCCAACAATCGGCTTGCTTCTACACAAGATGATGACCCTGCTATCAGCACGAGGACGGGCCCCGCAACAGTTCTGGATCGTGCCGTCATGGAACACAGTCTGATTGCTCGCCAGTTCTAAAATCTACAACAATATCACTTTCCGCGGTCTTGGGACTCTCCTCGACCTTGCACCCGGTGCTGCAGAGACCATGGCTCGTCAAATGATAGAACAAGGTCGTCTCCGCGGTTCCGTTGATCAAGTTGAGAAACTCATCACATTCGAGGGTAAGCGCGAGGAGGATGACGCACAAGGCAAAGCAAGTGGCTTGGGAGATGTAGAAGAGGCGGAGGACACCGGCGCGCCGTTTACAAAGCACCGGGATACGCAGATACGGCTCACAGCTGTGAATGTATGTGCTTCTCCGCCTCCCTCCCGCTGACCTTCTTGTTCCTAGGTCGAGTCCATTCCAACACTTGACAGACAAAGGTCTGGTCAGAGTCGCAGGTTGAAGACATTCATAGTCGTTTAGTGGGCAGCACTGTCGACAGTAACCAAGTTGATTACTGTAGGAGAGCCCGACGGGTTGCTCCTGATAGGTGGGACCTTACTAGCTGAAAGAACAAACATTGTTTGGTATTCTGATGTAACTTGCCTACTACACCAGAAAAGCTCATGCTGTACGGAATTTGTTCCAAGCGTCTGTGATTAATTCCGAAACAGATCTACCATCATCCGACGTAGCAACGCTGATGCCCGAGTCACCAGATTTTGTAAGTTTATGTGTCTTTGGGGGTCCGACTACTAGCTGCTTTATGGCTGACGTGAGATACTCTGTGAAAAAGTTACTGATTAATGTCCCCACATCCTGATGCATGTGTGGCAACGACATCGCTGGGAAATGGGTGTGAAACCCTCGAATGTGAATTGGGATGTTGAATTTTTTAGCAAGGAGATAAAGGAAGTAGAAGCAAAAGGGACAGCAGAGTTTGGAGACTCCAATGTAGATTTTGTTGTTTTTGGACTTGTCCTCATCGCTGAACTGCAGATAGATGAAATCAACCTTCAGAAGGAAAGCGCCCACATACCGATTCCAGCACTGTTCCCAGCCACGCCTCAGCATGCACGACCCCTTTGAATCCTACATCTGGTTGTAAAACTTTTTCCTTTAGGAAAGTAGATATGAGTGTTTCGGCATCGTCTCGTTTGCCAACAACATCCTCTAGGACCTCCTTCAGTGTGACTTGTTCGGGTTGTTCATCCCAATCAGGCTGCTCGAAAAAGTCAAGGTAGTACTCAACCTGGTGATAATCACATATCCAGTTAGAAAATGTATCGACAGCATTGAGGTTCAAAACGAATAACTTCACACCGGCATGGAGCCTGTGGCGGAAGATTAACGCCTCTGTGGTTCTTTTGGTGGGGATTCAGTTGCTGCAAGGTCCTTCTCCATCTCCTCTATCTCCGCCATCTCCTCATCATCATCGACCGAATTAGGTGCAGCATCCCGTGTCGCATCCTGGTTCGTCTGTCTGGGTGGATTGTTGGTCTGAGCCTGATTCATCTGAATACTATAGGCACTTTGAATGTCATTGAGAAGCATTGGGAACATGTATGTAAGCGTGAGATACCGCAGACACATGGTGATGCCTACAAGTTTCTCGACGAGTTGAGCCATGTGCTCGGAAGTTCAGGCCATGCCCTAAAAAAAAGGCTTTTCTGCCTGGTTATAACCATGGGAAAGAAAGCCTTATACATGGTTATAACCACCCCCTGCTGAAATGCTTAATCATCAATAGCACACAGGGCGGGCAGGCTCCCCATTAGGAAATAGGGCGGGCAGCCATATTTGGCATGGTCATAATAAATACTAGTAAATAAGCCTGAGCAGTATGTGCTCTACAGCACCACACAGCCATTCTTATGATTGGATGTAGGTTGGATAATATATCTCATGTTATTAGGCTACATTTAAACCAGAAATAGGCCCAATAATAGCTGGATTGAATCCGTGCTGGATGTAGCATTGGTAAACACAGGTAAACAATCCATTGCAGAGGGGGATTCTGCTTGCATTCCTCTAGCTGTAAATCCTTATAAATGGCCATTGCCTTGAATGAGTACTTATAATACATTTATCTCATGTTATTAGGCTACATTTAAACCAGAAATAGACCCAATAATAGCTGGATTGAATCCGTGCTGCTGGATGCACCATTGGTAAATACGGGTAAACAATCCATTGCAGGGGGGGATTCTGCTATTCACCCGTGCATTCCTCTAGCTGTAAATCCTTATAAATGGCCATTACCCGAATGGATACTTATATTACATTTTCATCAATAATATTGGCTGGATCCAATTTATGATTTCAGATGTACTGCTAGTACCAAACACTGGTAAACAATATTGGTTAGATTCAATATTTATTATTCGGCACTTTATTGTATATAACTATACCTACTGAACTGGGGATAGATAGGGAAGGCAGAATTAATGTTGATGATGGATGCGATTGCAGGGCCACTGTGCCTGACGTGCCGATCTCCACAAATGCAAAGCGCCCATGAGCGCTACAACGGACACAACTTCCAGCGCTTCGAGCAGATTGGTTGGTAGTGTTGGTGGTGGTCTGTACAGTGGGAGACACACAGCGGTTGATTCTGAAGCCTTGTCAGGCATGCTGACAGTATGTCCGAGGCTCCAATCCAGTCGGAACGACAACAAAACGTGGTGGAGATTTCTGGTCAGGGATTCATTGTAGGTTTGGGAAGTGTGTAGTGGACAGACATCTACTGTACCAAGCAAAACAGATGGAATACGTTGACAATTAGTTGTACAGAGAGCTGATGTCATGGCTGCAGGGTAGCGGTAGGATGGAACCATTATGTTGGGTAATGTTGGATTGCGGAGGTTTTCTTTGACGATGTGGCGGCCATATAAAAGCAGTGAAAGCTGATTGGGATGGAACTGCGGCACCTCTCGGTAAGAAATATCGGAATGGTTTATAAAACCACTTACCTGTGATAAATAATTATGAAATGGACCGACGGCACTGGTGAGGAGGTAACAGAGCACAGATTTCGGATTCTGCAAATGCTGTGCACGGACCACCTTCACTCGACAAAAACTCGCTGGGAGCATTGTCAGTTGGTCGGCTCAGCTAAAAATTAGGAAAATGAATACAGAATACTTACCTCGTTGATTGGCAGTGAAATTAACAAGAGGGATGGGTGCGGGACAAAGATAAGGGAATGTCTATATTTTAGTGCATAGGCCAACACATCGTCAATACAGAATTTGAGTAGTACATTTGACTCACCTGGGGCAATTATTCAAATGATCCCTAGGGTCATTCTCCTGATAGAAGCCTTGCTTGAGGTAAACAAGATGATTGGAGAGTGTGATAGAGCTCGAGAGCGTTAAACGTGCAAGCGCTTGTGCCCTTGGGACATCGGAACATCCAGGCACGTGGCTGTGTAAGCCAACCATCTCTCTTCTTCGTCGAGCTGGGCAGCTATTCCAGACCAGGTAAGTGCTAAATACATCTGCTATCCCTACCCAATTCAACAAGCACCGACAAGCCCTGCACAATGGCCACGTCATCGCCTATGAACTCGTAACCCCAACCTCTACGCCCCGCATTCTCAACACTATGCCTCCCAAGTCAATGTCATTTAATTAGATAGCTAGGTGAGACCTCTGCCTCGCTAATCCAATCACCCACTCATTGCCTCAGCGCCAAACCAATGCCATTTCCCAATGCCTTTTTTCACGGTCACCAAAAACAAATGTTGCCTCACTAAACTACCCCTTTGAACTGATACCATCTACTGTTTGTCAATCCGCTCATTGCTCTGCAGAACCCACCACTTCCATGTTGACTAAACCCGTGCATACACGAATAACCAACAAACCAATCCCCAAATCCCCTGCTGTACCTCAAAACCATTGCGAACACTTTGATCTGCATTATTACACCATCGTCCACTGCCAACAAATCCACTGCTGCGTCCCAAACCCACCATTGCGTCCCTAATCCCGTCCCAAGGATACTCGAGTCCACCGTAGCATGCACCACCGAGGAAGCAACGCCGACGAAATCCGAAGCAAGCCGAAGCATCGGAATCTGTCCCCGATGCCACGTCGTCACCTGCAACAACCATGTTCAAGGTACCGCTGCATCCACGAGCCACACTACTACATCCTCATCGTGAATCAGACCCCTTAAACGAACGGGGAGCTCTGCTCAACCACCATGGTGACGTGTATCAGCGAATCCACTGCCATGTCCACGAAACTACTGCCGCATCCCTAAATCCGCCCACTGCTGCATCCACAAATCCACCATCGCATGCTACCTACATCTCCCACTATCGGTGCAATGTAATGCTGCATCCTCTCCTCTCCTCCACAGCCTGCAGCCCCAACCAGAACCTTCACGCTCCCTCCAAAATCACCAAGAACACGCATTTGATGCTCATTTGATGCTCGATTCGTGGGTAGCCCGATGGTAAGTTGGTCATATCTTTTCATAATGTTCGTAGCATTGACAAAACCTTCAGCTAGCCCAACTGCCACAAACCCATTGCGAATTTGTGGCCTATCCGTCTCTCTGTCATTCACTCAACAACCGCTTGCTTACCAATTCCTCACTGACTCACCAAACTGACGACGATTCCCTCCTGACCCACCATTATTCAACCAGCCAACAAAACAACTAGGAACAGCAATGAAAACCGCCAACGAAGTCCACCAAGCCACTGACAAATCTCCACTCAAATCACCCACCAAACTAATGACGAAATCTGCACCAAACTGACAACCAAATCACCCACCAAATCGACAACAAAACCCCCACCAACGCTCAATTCTGCGAGCAACACCACCAAGCAAATTCATCGACCCTGAAAGCCACGTCCATCCATCAGACTAGCAATGCTGACAAGGTGAATTCGTCGACCCCACATCCTCAAAACAACTGCTTCCATTTTTTTGGATGATGATTTATTCTAGATTTTCCCTGTATTATCCGAATTTTAATGATGAATCCAGCCACCCAGCCACATTTATATTATTTACATATTGTGAAAATATTGATTATAATCCTACTGTGACTAAATATGAATTGCAGGCTGCGAAATGAGCAGGACAGCCCATACCAGTCAATAATAATATATAAAACAATAACAAACAAAGGGGCGGGCACATCATGCATCACCCGCCCTACCTGCCATGTATAGTAGTCTGTATAGATCTGTATAGTAGTTCTGCCTAAAAAAATAGGCATTTGGCATGGTTATATGCATGAAAATGCCTTACCATCTGACATGGTTACAACCAGTCTGGGAGGCTTTTTTATAACTGGTTATATCCAGTCAGAAAGGCTTTTCGATGAGGCAAGAGGTGCACCTCTTGCCCCTTCAAAAAGCCTTTCTGAGTGGATATATCCAGCTATAAAAAAGCCTCATAGTGTGGTTATAACCATGAGATTCACAAAGCCTTTCTTATGGTTATAACCATGACTTTTGAATACTTTTTTATGAATACAGGGCTAGACAGACATACCAATTTAATAGGGTATCTGTATGCGAGAGCACATGGGGCAGGATGGCCATCAAATCTGGTAACAGTGCGCCAATATTTGGCTTTGTTTACATATCAACAGAACATGCCGCTGCACAGCAGCTTGGGCTGTTCTGCTCATTCTGCAGCTTTTATATGAGTAGCCTGTAAGCAGGATGTTTTGCAACAGTAATACATGATTTTTTAAACATAATTGCAAACCAGGAATGACTGGTTCAGGCTGGATTCAAAATCAAAATGCAGATAAATTCCGAAAAATACAAGAAAATTAAATTGAATTAAATAATTGGGCGGGAACAAATGTAGGCCTATGGCCAGATTGATATACGTCAAGTAGGACACAAGCACTTGCACTCACATGCAAATGCTGCATTGGTGACAGGGTGGTATGAATCGGGAACAGGGATGATCGGTTGGTCAAAAAAAGGATATGTAGATGTTAGGTGGTCGATTGGGTAGGGTTTTGTCAGTTGGGTAGGGGGCTTGGTGGGTGAGAAGAATGGTGGCGGGCGTCGATGCGAGGCAAGCATACAGCAGTGGGTGCAGTGCTGATGCTTGGTTGGTAAATGAGCAGGTTTACAGCCTTCGAGCAGGACTCGTCAATGCAATTGAATAATGGTGGACAATTCAGCGTGGCATTGGATTGGGATTTGTGTACTTGTGAGCAGGCTGTAAACCATCGAGCAGGGCTTGTCGACGCAATTGAATAATGGTGGACAATTCGGGGTGGCATTAGATTGGTGTTCGTGTACTTGTGAGCAGGCTGTAAACCATTGAGCAGGGCTCGTCGATGCAATTGAATAATGATGGACAATTCAGCATGGCATTGGGGTTCGCGTACTTGTGATTCAGGAATGGAATTCAACACCATCAGAATGTATTTGATGTGACGGAAGTAGAGAATGTACCAGGCTGAAAGAGCCTCCATTAGTGGGTGGTTCGAGAGATGTTGGTGATGGGAGCATTGGAATCTTGGAATAAGCAGCAGATTTGAGAATTTAGTGTGGATTTGAAGATGTGGTGGCGGACTTGAAAGGGCAGTGATTGCATTCTCAAGCTGAACGTTGAGAGAGCGAAGAGGAGGGTTCAGGGTTCGGATAACCAGTCGTTCAATTCAGCGAGGGTTCGAGGGTGCGGTGTTGGCCTTGGGGATTTAATTCAGTAGTGGTCCATATGGCCTGGGGATTCAAGAAGCATCGGCTTGGTGGGATTAACAAGAGTAGCGAGAGCATGGTCGTTGTCTTGAAGAGAGGTTCGTCAACCGGGAGTTCACAAGCAGAAGCTTACCAGTGACCTTAGCAACAGGAGGAGTGACGGGAGACAGTGTGAGATCTCAACAGACGGAATGTAAGCCTGGAGTCACGAATTGTGGACTGATTCAGGAAGTGACGGTGGTGCTGGATTGATTATAACAACCGACTTTCACTTACCTATTTACAGCTTAAAAAAGCTAAAAAAACATTCAAAGGAATTCATCTAAATGTAGTAGAGTACTCACTGCATGAAATGCGAGTCTGGAATGCACTTTGTGGAACCAGCTCATCATTGTAAGAGGCAGAGAGTGGCTTGTACAGCCACTGTGCCTGACCGCTCCAATGTTCCGAGGGCATAAGCGCTTGTGCGCTCACACTCTCTGCTTTCCCTCACACCCTCGATTCATCTTGCAGACCTCAAAAGCAGCTTAGGTTAGCTGGATAATTACCTGGAGGTGGTTTGAGCAATTCCTCCTGGTGAGTGAAAATCAATACTTTATCTTTATTGACGAAGAGTTTGGCTTAATACTAAATACTAGACATACCCATATCTCCACCTCTCACTTATCCCTCTGGACGAACTCGCCGCCAATCAATTAAACAACTATCCTACACTTATTTCCCCAGTTTATAGCTTAGCCAACCGACTCATTATGCCTCCAGCGAGTTTTTTTCGAGTGAAGATGGTCCGTGCGCAACACGAGCAAAATCAGTAATTTTGCGTTTACATCTGAACACGGCAGAAATTCGTGTTCACACCTGAACACAATGATATTCTAGTTTCTATTGCATAGATAAGTGATATCTGTATTCAATACTACAACCGAGTGTGAATAGCCTGTTGTTATGCTAGTCGAACAAAAAATTGAAGATCATTCAACATTAATGACACCGTACTGACCTTTTTTTTCACTCGCTGTTCTACTGGTAAGTGTCTTTTATTCCATTCTCACAACCATACCCTATGCTCTGGTGTATCGTGCAAATGCACTAAGCCACTAACCCAGAATGCACGAGCATTGCAGATCTCTATGATGTGGTCAGGCACAGTGGCTGTGCTGCCAGGGCCGATTATTGCCGCATTTCGAAAAGCCCAACATCTCTTAGAGCTATAGTACTATATATTGTGTCCTGTGAAGCTAAATACAGTATATTTATTATCCTGTAGTGTCTAGAACCTGGGGGCAGCTACAAGAAGGAATTTTAGTGTTTGCTAGTATTTGTGAAATTGCTACATCCAATTGGACAAAGCAAATCCAACCATTTAAAGAGCTTTTATGATATAAAATCCTTTCAGATATGTAGTAATACAGTTTTTACCCACTATGAAGTATTTACAACCTGAGGGAAGCTATAGCAGGCCAAATTATGGATCTGTGTATCACCCTAAAATGCACATTTGTTTACCAATATTTGTTGCATCCAGGACCATAAATATCCAGCTATTATCAGTCAAATTGCGGGATGAAAACCTGCTAATAAAGCTACAGGTATATGGTTTGTTTACTAACATTTGGTTGAGCTACATCCAGGGTAAATAATTCAATCCAGCCATTGCGGCACTGTTTTAAGGTTTAAAATCTTGTAGAGGCACCCAAATGTATATATTAAAGGTGACAACTACTCCAAAATTTAAATATCCTAGCC